>VZSF01007302.1:308542-338940 GCA_013398295.1 Chionis minor
CCTCCTCCTACCTCCCCCAAATCCTCCTTCTCCCTGCCACCTAAGCACCGTTTCTGCTTGTCCCAGGCATTTTATTTCTTTTTTAATGAGTGTGACAGGGTCAGCAAAGCACGGGGATGGGAGGGAGGATGGCATCGCTGCTGGATGGGAGAGGGGGGAGTGGAAGGGAAGGTGAAGGGAACAATTTCTCCCTGGGTTGCAGAAGAGTTGATTGCAAAGAAAAGCAATAAAGCAGCTGGAGTTGGCAGGGAGGGGAAACAGAGCAGGTATTTCACCTAGAAGCAGCACTTTGCAGATGGTATTTGCGGATGGGCAGGTGAACGGTGTGCAGGATGAGCCCTCCGAGCTTGTGGAAAGGATCTCCTCCCCTCCCGCAGCAGACACATCCCCTCAGGAAGGGATCTGCACTGTCCTGCATCTCCTCAGAGCTACACAGCAACAGGGGCCCTGCTACAGCAGTGCCTGAGTGGTACCTGTTGCTGGAAAACCAGTGGAGTGGAGCTGGAGAGAGGGCTGAGGTGGTTGGTGAGAAGGGAAGGGATGTCCACCTCGTTCCTTTGACTTGTATCCAGAAAAGAGCAAGGTGGCATGTGTCCCCTGCAAGGTTAGTGCACAAAAGCGTCCAGTCACTGCTTCCTTCTGGAGAGAGCAGCACTCAAGGGCAAGCTTTCCAGACCTGGAAAATAATCGTTAAAGGAGTCTGAACATCTGTAGCAGGCCTAGAGGAGCCTTCTGCCAGGGCATCCCACGGAGACACTTGGCACCACGCTGCTTTTGCTGCTGCCAACCATACTGCTCTCAGGCCCCAGAGATCCACGTCAAGAACTTGAGATGCTGAATACCCAGGTCCTTATCCAAATTCTCTGAGACCTGTGCTGTAAGAGCAGCTGCCTGCTGATGAGGTTCTTCTAATTACCCTGAAATTTCACAACACCTGGAATACTGATACTGTTGGGCTTCCCATTGCAGCAGCCCTTTTCTCTGCTTCTCTTTTACCACTTCCCTTTCATTTTCTGCATCTCCCACCTTCTGTTTCCCTTAGCATGGGAACTCATTTCAAATCCTCCTTGCCTTTATTCCCCTCCCAAATTAAACAAAGGGGGAAAAGGTGCTTTTTTTTTTTTTTTCATAAAGGGAACTAAATCCATTGCCTGTCCAGTGTGAAAATCCCTGACCCAATTACTTACTTGTCTGTTATACCACCCCCTGTGGCTCCTAGGTCCAGGACTCCGAGGGGACACAGCAGAAGCACTGGACCAGTCAGCACTGCTCCCAGTCCCTTGGGACATGCCCATGACTGCATAGATGCCTTCCCTTGAGAAAAGCATGCACAGACACATTGGGAACTTATTCAGCTCTGGTTTTATCCCAGCACCCTGGAGTAGTCCAAAGAATCAACTAGACTTCTCAAAGCTTTCCTTTCCACGTTTTCCTCCAGTTATGCCAGCTTCTCTAGCTGCATCTCACAGC
Source organism: Chionis minor (assembly GCA_013398295.1). Lineage (NCBI taxonomy): Eukaryota > Metazoa > Chordata > Aves > Charadriiformes > Chionidae > Chionis > Chionis minor. The sequence continues at coordinate 310,013 of VZSF01007302.1, forward strand.
TTTCAGTAAGCTCACTAAATACAAGGGAGGGAGGGGGGAAGCGGGGGGGAAGAAAACAAACAAAAGTTGTAGATGTTTACATTGTGCAGCTGAGCTAATCAGCCTGAGCACTTTATATAGACATTAACGAGAGAGAGACACTGTTAAGATGTCATCCATTGCAACTGTTTTATATGTCTACATAGTATAAAACACCTGACTAGATTTTAATGAAGTATAAAGGGAGTCAAATAATCTAAATCAGATGTGGACACCTATTTTTTAGTCAGTTGTGTCTCAGCAATCTTAGCAAGTCTTATCCTTCTGCATCCTAAAAGGTAAGAGGCAGGACAAAGAAACCTTCACAGCAAAATGTTTGTTCTTTCCACGAAAAAGCATCCATGTTCATCCTGCAAGTTTAAAGGACGCCTCTCCCCCTTATTCCCCCAAACAAAAGAACACAACAAAACAAACAAAACCCCAGTTGTGTCCCCTCAAATCTTCCAGAATTGATGGTAGTCCTACCTCAAAAAACCAGAAGCCCCACTATGAAATGCTGTCTTGGGTTGCTAAGCACAGAAGAAGGCTCCCAGCTGTTCAGTTATTATGTGCTGCTCCAACATCTGCTCCCTCTCTTTCCCAGGAGAAGGGCAACAGGCCAAGAGAATCATCTTGTGGCCCACATCCAGCCACAGTCGGACTGCCTTGGATGATCTCAGCTGATATTCGTACCAGGTTTCCTATTGAAGTAGTCAGCAGAGTCTCTCTAAGAACTTTGTTCTCCAAAGAAGACAGTTTTCTTTAAGAGAAACAATTAAGCCATTTTCAGGCAAACGATGCTTTATCGTTATCCTCGTAAGCAGTCTATTAAATAGGTCTTCATTATTTACAAGTGTGTGTAAAGCATAACAGTCATTATCTTGGCTAGCATTAGAGACTGAACGAGGCAGGAGAAGGCTTCCTGAGAGAAAAGTGTGTTACTGCTAAATGTCTTAGACAACCATCCATCTGCCATTCTACACAGGGGCAAGACACTGGGAAGCTGGCTGCAAGATGTTCGCTGATACTGGGTTAAAAGTATTTTGTTTGAAAGTCATCTTCTTTTATTTTGACACATTAGGTGTGATTTAGTTGACCAACAGCTAGATCTGAGCTGGCCAACCATCTCCCCCTTCATATGAAGGTCAGATCTCATCAGTGCAGGCACTGGAATATAAGGCACGATATATCTCAGCCCAAGGAGATCTTGAAAACAGCTCGGAGGAACTGCGTCCTAAATGTGCCCATTTCTCTCCACTGATGTTAGACACAGGGTGAACACCAGCCCAGATTGTCATCACCCACAAAGTAAACCTCTAAGGTTTAATGAGATGAATCCCTCTTTCACTATCAGGTTTGACAGCCCAGTTGGTTTGTTCTCCTCTACCAGGACAAGAACTACCTCCACAACCTCACACCCACACTGAAATCCCACCTGCCAGACCCTGTTGGCCTGCAGATCCTCTGATGTGATGATAAGCTGTGCCGGGGATCAAAAAGAGACCTAGAGGAAAGGAAAGCTCTCCTGTGTTGCAGCTGAGATGTGAGGTTGAGAAATACCTCATGCCAAATGGGACTTTCTGATCTGTGTATTTCTCAGTCACTTCCTACCAACTGGTAGATTTCTAACAGTCAGAAAGAGACATCTCCTAGTTCCTGAGGACAAGATCTGGTGGAGGTAGAGAGTGGGAACAAACAGCTATTTATGCAGACTATGACAGTCATTTGTTCCCTTTCTAGCTATGGAAATGAGCTGTACTGTTTGAAGACATTTCTGCTAGTAGAACTGCATCTACAGCGGGGAGAAGGAAGGGCACTGAACACCCTACCTGCTCCGGCTAACTGGGACACATTTGGTGTGCAGGCAAAGGTCTACATCACAATGTTAAAAGGCAGTAACGGAAAGTGTGGACTTATAGAGCAGTAGGTATCCTGCTGTGGGCCTACTCTTACTTTTTATTAGCTATGAAGTAGCTCAGCTTTGTGCCTCAGGCTGCTGGAAGGTGGCACAGCAGCCATCAGGGAGAAGCTGAGGTGCTGTAAATTCACTCCCAGCTGACTGGACAGGAGGCTGCTGACCTGGCTGTCCTCAAAGGGAATTCAGTTGAATCAAACCCCTTGATCCCGACATCCAGCCTTTCTTTCTCTGCCTCCACCAGCTCTGTAGTGAGGTTTATTGGAGAACTGCACCTTTGCTCTTCAACTACCCTCTCTTCCTTCACATGCTGCAGAAGCCTCCAAAGCTGACTACACTGAAAAATTAGGGGTACACACACGCTCATTAAGTTTGGTTTGCAATGGAGGCAGTTAAGGCTTCCCTGCCTCTGACTCAGGCTTTTCTAAATACAGAAGTGACCCACCAGAAGCTGGGCATGACAGGAAGCCATGCTCTGCTAGACAGCTTGCAGGCCAGCTATAAAGAAGGGCATGCTTATCCAAATGGTGGTAACCATACTTTACCTTGATCAGCCTCCACAGGCTGCCACATAACAAGCTGTAACAACCCGGGGACAAAGAATGAGAGTCAGTTTGCAGGTTGACAGGTGAATGTAGGTATCTAAGCGTGAGCTAGGTGGTATGTTCCCACTATAGTCAACAGAGATCTAGTCATTATACTCAGTGATGGCTACGAATAGGCTAGCTCACCCTACCCTAGATACCTGCATAGCAGCATAGAATCACAGAATGGGTTAGGTTGGAAGCGACCTTAAAGATCATGTGGTTCCAGTCACCCTGTCATGGGCAAGGACACCTTCCACTAGACCAAGTTGCTTAAAGTCCCATCCAACCTGGCTTTGAACACTTCCAGGGATGGGGCATCCACAGCCTCTCTGGGCAACCTGTTCCAGTGTCTCACCACCCTTTTAAAAGAACTTTTTCCTATTATCTAATCTAAATCTATCCTCTTTCAGTTTAAAACCATTACCCCTTGTCCTCGCACTACACTCCCTGATAAAAATTCCCTTCTCATCTTTCCTTTATGTTCCCCTTAAGTACTGGAAGGCCACTATAAGGTCTTCCTGGAGCTTTCTTTTCTCTAGGCTGACCAACCCCAGCTCTCTAGCCTCCTTAGTCATCTTTGTGGCCTTCCTCTGGACCCGCTCAAGCAGGTCCATGTCTCTCATGCTGGGGGCCCCAGAGGTGGAAGCGGTACTCCAGCTGGGATCTCTCAAGAGTAGAATAGAGGGTCAGAATCACCTCCCTCAACCTGCTGGCCGTGCTTCTTTTTATGCAGCCCAGGATGCGATTGGCTTTCTGGACTACAAGCACACATTGCCAGCTCATATTCAGTTTTTCATCCATCGATACCCCCAAATCCTTCTCTGCAGGGCTGCATGTGATCAACCAAACAGCTCCCTGGACTCGACTCTTTTAACATCTACAGTTCAGGTACCCGGTAAGCAGCAATCAATTGTCTAGAGAGAGGTATCTGGTGCCTTTTGAGATTCCCTAGAGGACCTGTTCTTGCTCCAGCTGCTCCTCCACAAGACTATGGGTCTCCTGCAGCTCCTGTGTTGTATACGTTAGTTTCAAAGGAATACACATAGTCTACTAACAAAGCGTATAGTTCAGGTGACCAATGCAAGGCTCCAGCATCCTACCTTTCTTGAATTCAAGAGTACAGTTACCAATAAACTCAGAGTTATTTTCCTTATCTGACCTACCTCCTCTTTCTGGAGCCCCAGCCCCACTTGGCACGAGGGTAGAATTTGTTCTTTCTTCTTCTCAGGTAAATAAGCCAAAGATGCCCTCTGACAAAGTCTTGTGATTCATGATCAGCTGTTTAAAGAAATTACATTGTGTGAATCATCCTTCCAGTGAAAGTTACTTCCCCACTAAAGGGACTCTACAGAAGGGAATGTGTGTGAGCTTCTCTGATAAAGGGAAAAGTAATAACAAACAAGATACAACAGGAGGTCAGCAAAGGGATTAAATGTATGAAATGAATTACTTATAAGAACTGGCTAGATTAGTATTCTTCAGCTTTCAATAGAGGGTACTGAGAGGGAAATTATGGAGGTTTATAAAAAATATTATGAGAAGGTGAATAAGGAAAAAATGTCCACTGTATTTCCTAATACATGAATGAAAAGATGCCAAACAAAAATCAGGGAAGCCTGGTTCAAAATAACAGAAAACATTAACCTAAAATCTTATATGACCTGATGGATGCTGCAAGCTTCCAAAGGTTCAGAGCAAATCCATGGAGGAGAAGTCCATAAAGGTGATTAAATACCAAGAGATCACTTCAGGTTCAGAAAGTCTCTGAGACACTTTTCCATAGATGCTGGGAGCTAATTTAGGGCACTTATACCTCAATGCTTGACTTTTGCTTTTATTTTTTCTAGGGACTTGCAAGGCTACATGCTGATTTCTGGTGTAACTCAACGCAGACATTCTTACTTTTTCTGTTGTCGCACCTTGTCACCCAATCCATTGGCCAAAATTGCTGATTTTTTGAGTCTGATCAAAAGACTGTGATATACACAGCTCACACAACTACACTGGCATCCGGGAAGCTGAGACATACTTCTTTCTGCCGCATCTTTTTGGAGGACATTTACTTCTAACAGAAGGTTCAGGCACACATTCACAAGGTAGTAACATCTTACCACTCCTGAATATGAATAGCCGGAAACTACCAAGCAATGATTTAGGGATTAGATACCTCTGGGTTTAGAGATTTAGGTATCTAAATCAAAGGTTTAATTTGACATCTTTCAGAAATGTATAATGTTATTGACATCCTCACCTCAATGTGCCTCAACATGCAACTTTTCAGCCTTAAGCAATGAGGACAACAAATAATTGGGACAAATTAGGACAAAAATATAAGTTTATAATTTATATAAAATTATATTTATAAAATATAATTTTACAATTAATTAAAATTAAAATGCAGNTTATATAATTTATTATGTAAATTATTATTGCGATCTGAATAGAAAGCTCCAGCATTCTTGTAGTTCTACTTATAACCTCTCTATTGCGCTGTGGCCAAGATCCATCCTACTGCTTTTTAAATACTTAAATGAGTGAGTTCTCTAGGACTTTCCTTGCGGTATGGTTTCTGTTTCTAGAGATAGACCCCTCCTGTGATTGTCAGGGTACTTCTGAAACATCCCTGTCTGCTCACTGACTATTAGAAACAGCTGTCAGTGTCTACACTCCAAATGGCATTGAATTGACTTGGGTTATATGGGACAAATGTGTAATACGGTTATCACCTATACAAAGTAGTACTTTCAGGTATAAGATATAAGTGTTACTATTGAGGAGAAAACTATTTGCAGAGGTACTATTTGTAAAAAAAATAAAATAAGGTCTCACTTGTTATTGGGCATAAACAAATAATTTGCAGGCAATATTTTTACTGGTGGGATTTCTGGTAAGTGAGCTATCCTCTTCGCAGACAGACACCCATCTCTCAAGTGTTTCACTTCCTTGAATGTAGTCCATTACTCTATCCTTTTTTCCAATTCTGATCTCCAAAGCATTCTGTGAGTGGAAGGTAGTCAGATGTCTATGTTCAGTCAATAAATTTTCTTAAGAAAGCTTGTTTTGATTTTTAGTTGAATTTTGCAACAATTCTGTTCCTTGATCAGATAAACAAATGCCTGTGTGTGTATTTAAGGCCCCATATCCATGCTAAACTGCAAAACAGCCTTGACATTTGAGCCACCAAAAGTTCTGGAGAAACTTTGGTGCAAACAATAAAATTTGTTTTGAGTTTGGAGATTTTAATAAAAAAGTATTCCTTAATTTCAGCCCCACCTCATCCACTTCCTTAATGAGATTGGAGGGGTTTTCCTGATTTTTGTGTGAGGGGTAAAGTGATGAGAAATACAAGTAACATAAAAAAACCCCAGATGTGGATGCATCTTTGTTTTAGACAGTAAAAGCTGTCTAGTCATGCAGATGTAACCACAGCATGATGATGTTAGAAGGAACACTGCATCAAATGGTGCTAAAGAAGAAGGGAGACACATGTCAAAATGGACAATCTCAGGAGATAAGGTCCACCTTCTACCACTCAGCTCTATGCTGCTATCCAGGAGGAAGTTCTCACATGTCCTTGAAGAAACAGGTATTATCTTCTGATAGCACCATTTTCTTTATCAGAGGGCAAGGGGAACAGATATACAACGCCTCAAAGGGCATAGGGCACAACAAAATGCATTATTTCTTACAGAAAACAAAGTTGATGGTGAGAACCTCCAATACAACAAGAGCACAGAAAGAGTCTGTTGTTTAAACTGCACTTTAAGCCCAGGCTTGGGCTGTGGCTTTTGTCATGACGAGCCTATGAACCTGCTGTTGTCATATCCGATGTCGTACTCAAGTTTCACATGGAAGACAACAGCTGATAATACCATTGCTCAGTTGAGATGAGAGCCAGTCTACCAATTTCTCTTAATTTTCTTTTTCCCGGAAGTCTGGTGCTCAGACCATTTGTGTCTAAGAACAAATAATCACAGATGAATTAAGTTTTCTGCCGTCTAGGAAGGCAGGAAAGAAGATGCACTAGGTATTGCTAGCTCTGGTCAGAAATGGAAAGAGGCAACAAAGTGGTGAGAAGCTCTTAGGGACAGCCTCTGAGCTGTGACTTATGTCCTGCTTAAGTACATCACGGAGCAAATAAGACAGGCAGGGCTACATCATGAGAAGTTCTGTGTGGAGTCAGGAAAGCGATTACCATGGTTATCGAGGCTCTTGTTAGGGTCAGAGTTCTGAGAACACTTACTCATGTCCTTCACTTTGCTATCATGAGCCTTCCCACTAATTTAGTGTGCTTGCTCAGAGCTATGCACAATTCACAAGAGTCAGCAGGAGGTTTAGAAAGAGCAAATTGCAATTTTCAGTGAAATATTCTTGTCTTGTTCTTGGCTTATTTTGTTTGTTGTGGGGGTGGTTGCAGGAGGAGTGGTGAGATAGTATGTTGAGAGGGTTGTCTTTAAGTAGCACCATCAGTCAATTATTGTGGAAATAAGTTCAGTTTCCAAAACAGATAAAACAAAGAAGGTAACAATATATTTGTTATTTCTCAGAACAGAATTTCAAACCCATTTCTCACTAAAAGAGTTGCTACAATAAATTTATTTCTCAACCAAAGATTTTGACTATCTGCAAAAAGAATTGGAAAAAGCAGCATTAACATAGCAAGGCATATACACCTATGCCTTCTCTCATAATCCTGAAATCAGTAGCTAGAGGTCTGCAGAAAAATTAATTGATAACTTTCTCTGAATTTCCACCCACAAATATGAAGAAGCTCAATGTAAATAAAGTTTTTATGAATAATATTTTACTAAGACTTTGTGACTCTTTCAAAACAAACCATGCAACTATAAATAAATACAGGTGCAAGGAGTATTTATTTGTATTTATCTTTGAATAGTAGACATGATAGTGAGTTAAAGAGCCTAAGCCAATAGTGTTAAAAGAAATGAGTGTCCTCTGAAGGCTGAAAGCTGTCTGTCATTCCTGCTTGCCGACAAGTATGGAAAGAACCCTCCACAAGCATACAAACCTTCATGGACATTTATTAGAATGTGACTAAGAAGAAAAAGTCTCCTTTCAGGGGTTCTTATTTTATTCGAAAAGTGTGGATACCTATCAGAATTTATTAAATCTTTTCTTAAAACCAAAACCACACAAGAAAATTTTCATTCTGACCTTCAAACCTAGAAGGTGGTTGAAGGTGAGTCCATATGAGAATTTTTGCACTGCAGATTGATGGCTAGAGTATTTGTGGCCCAAGCCCTGACCCAGACAACTTCTCCTTAATTAAAGTATAATGAAGACAGTAGTAAAGCAGATTTGAGGAAGAAGTCACTGATCTATCTAGCTTCCATCTCTCACTGACACACACATTTCTTCATCTTTTAGATAGTCTTCTTTTGCAGCAGCTGAAAGATGCATTACAACCTTCCTGGACGGTTCCTACTAGAGTTATTGATGACCAGCTCATGGCTAAATTCAAAGGTCACATTTCCCATCTGAACTATCTTGATTTATAAGCTGGTTTTGCCACTTAGAATGATTTTGCCTTCACTTTATCTCTAAGCATAGACAAATGGCTCCCTTAACCCTGCAGTCAAATTGTTTTCTTTTAATTTCTCTGCAGGATGTCTTGAGTTAAATTCCTTACTGCGCCCCTCTTAGTGAGGTGAGAATCATTCCACCGCAGTCATTGTCTTTGATTCTGGTACTCAAAATTACTTAAGTCTAATATCTAGTGTTGCATGAAATACCTTTGGATGGAGATTCTTCTGTACTGCTGAATGAGGACAACTGGAAAAATGTTCAGCTGTAGAAGAACAGCAGATACCTTTTCCTTCAAAACAAGAGAAGATGGAAGCAAATAACACTCTAATGCGGGCTGCAGAAGGTGTATGATTAGCCTGAGTGTCAAATCTGTGTTAGCCATGACTTAATGAAAAGGTTTTAATGGAAGGAGCTTATTGCTATATCTGCAAATGTCACTTATGGTGTTTTCTCATGTGGGACTGATGCCTGCCGGCTGTTTTACCTGAGGAAATGAGGAAATCATCTTGTATCTAGAGAATGAAATGTTTGGTTTATATTTCTTTCAGGACTTCTTCACCACCTCGATTTCTTACTCCTTTTATTACATATATTTATTTTTCTTAATACAGCATCTGGGGTCCTAGGTGCTACATAGCATTTATTATGAGAAATAGTACCTTCCAATATGAGTCATTAGCAGTGAACAAAGATGTGACTTCAACCATTACAAAATATCTCCTACTTGCACTCGCATCTAAGAAATAGCTGTGACTGTTGCTAGTAGTAGTTTGTCATCATTTAGTGAGCCAGACTCTCTACAATGAGGATGCTTTATCACTGGAACATAACTGGTAATTACATTCAGATATGTTCTTTTTCCCCCTGCTTTTTCCTGGTATATGTATTTTTTCTTTTCTATTTAAATTGCTTCCTCTACTTTTGGCTGAAAGCCAATTATCTTAAATCAAATCTGACAAAGCTAAAAATCTTTTTCCTTTGGTTTCTAGTAGATATCTCTTCTGCTGTTCCCATGCTTCATGGCACTCTTTGCAGTCTGGTGTACATTGGTATGAAATCTGATCTCCTACAGCAGACACTACCCTCCCTCACAATCCACTTCCCTTCTCTGAGAATGAAAATACTATGCAAACAATCAAAAGCAGGTTGATACAAAAATTCTATCTTCATCTCCTCTAACATGAACATATGAAAACATTAAATTAGACCCAATATTCACAAGAAAAGTGCACTTGCTCCCTGTGGTCTCTCAAACCTAGCAGAGAAAAGGAAAACTAAAGCTAATGATTGGAAACAAAAGCCAGACAGATGCATTTCAGAAATAAAAATCCCTGCTTTCTTAAATAAGTAGGAAAAATATCCACTGCAATAATGTACCAGAAGAAGGCTCGTAATCTCTAAGGGATTCAGCTAGTGAAAGGTTAGATGCACCTGTAATGTAGATGCCTGCAGCTGAGCTAATCCTTGTTTCTCTTTCTAGTCAAAATAAATCTAGTTCATACAGTCACCAGAAATCAGTGCATGACTCACCTCAATCTAAGGGAGGCATCTAAAATAAATGAGAAACATCATATACTGAATGTGTTATTTCTCTCCACTAACTTTAAAAGAACCTTGGGTCAGTAAAAGGTACCTGCGTTGCCAACATCTAAACATGGGTGAGATGAATCCCACATTAGGTGTCTTCATGACAAGTCCATTTGTCACCCTAAGGAGATGCTTTATCCAAACATAAATCAGTGACTTGAATATCTCAATAAAATGTAGTAGCTTACGATGGCCAGATGAATGAAAAGGTAGGGAACTCAACCCTGATAAAAGGAAATATTTTGTAAGACAAGCTTTCAGTGGTGGAACACATTTCCATAAAAAAAAAAGATAGAGACCAAGAGTACAATTCAGAATGGAAGGAACTGGAAAATAAGAAAAAAATGAAGATTATCCAGAGGAAATATTAATAATGATGAAATAAAATTAGTAGGATATATTAAAGCTTGTAAGCTTTAATCAGCCTCTAATTACTAAAGGCCAGGGCAAAAATAACACAGAAAACATATTACCCTAGGCATTAGATTCTTACACTTTCGTCTAATATGCCTTGTCTTGGGCAAAGTGAAGACTGGATTAGACAGGCAAATGATCTAATAGAATCAGGAGATCCCTATATTCTCAAAACTTCCTGGAAAAAAACCCACATTCATCTTATTTTCTGATGTAAATAATAATAACCAAACAACCAAATAAAGAAAAACACCACCCTCTGTTCTTATCTGTATCTGTATTTCTATTCTGTGTTGGGACTTTTCACTTCACTTTCTGAATTCTTATGAAGCTCTTTAAATAGGTTTCTTGAATTTTTCAGTTCTCTTTCAACAGCAACAGGGATTGCGATTAGACTTACACAGAGAAATACATGTCGTAAAAAGCAAAACAGAAAGCAAGTTAGTTAATTACTGAAATCAAAGTCATGCAGAACAAAAGACCTCATACTTCACACCCTAGTATGACAGAAACAAGACATGGTGGAGTGTCACTTTAGGGAAAAGCTCCCAAAAATGATTCTTTATCTCTCTCTTTTATCTTTGAACTGTCTGACTTCCATTTTTATTAATAATTTATACTTATTTTACATAATCTTACAATAAACAGTGCATAAATTCAATAGGTTTAATATAACTTCTTTTGTGTTTTTGTCACAGCAATATTATGTCAGAATTTAGCTTAGCTCTACACACATTCTACATTTGAAAAAAAATTTCCTCATGTTGCTTATTTTAAATAGCAGCTTTGTTTCTGCTCTCTGTTCAATCAAAGCACAGTCTGATCCTGGCAGGTTGACACAACATAAGGTAGATATAACACATTCTCATCCTAAAAAATTGGTGGTTTTTGAGGGTTTTTTTTATGCTGCAATAGCAAGATTAGCAAGAATTAAATACTACCAATGTCCAGGGCAAATATTTTTTTTTTCCATCAACATATCATTAACTCACTAGATATCTGCCTTATAGCCTAATTCCTTTCATACTCATTTTAGTCTAAAACCTTGTATAAAGGTTACGGCACCCTCTCTTCAATCAGTTCTGATCTTTGCATTTATCCATTTGTAGCTGTTTGCATCTCTTCTACTTTTCATTCCTCTGGCTTCTGTCCACCTGTGCTGCTGCTGCTTTAAAGATGCTGGATTCATCAGCCTGTATATTGTTTTTCACTTCTTTCTGTCATCTTCTCATTCTTCTGTGGACCTTTCCAAAGAAAAGGCTCAGTCAGATGCTCAGCTGATTTGCTTACATTATTTCAGAAGCTCCTGCAGCCAATGCAGTGCATCTCACAACCTTCGGGAGCAAATTTACCACCATCCTCACAAGAAGCGATGAACAAAAGGTGTTAGAGATACAAGCATAGTTAAAAATCTAGGATTCCACCCATTTCCTTTTAGAGAAGAGTTTCTTAAAATAGTTGGTCTCCACTGAAATTAAAATTGTAAGATTTGTTTGTTCCACTGAGTGAATATGTCTGCAGTATAAATGTTTACATGTATAAATGTGGAGGGACTACCACTACAGCCTCCTCTTCCATCTGCACACACACTCAGTACCGCTAAGGTCAATAATTTCTGTTATAATACACATTGCTCATGCTGCTTTTAAGTGCTTTTAACAGCCAGAGATAAAATACATCCCTCAGCTGTCTCCCATGATATCCTTGGCTATTCACCAAGTACATGCACACTTAATGCTATTACATCTACATACAGTATAAATTTATGACTTACAAAATTGCTATAGTACCATTTAATCTTCCAAAAGAATTTCTCCATGCATTCTTAAAGTAAAAAATATGCATCCTGCAAATACATTAAGAATCAAGCCGAGGTTATTCTTTTTCTGAGGTGGTGGCTATGCGTGGTGTGTCAAAGACCTGAGCTGAAGTTGTGATGGTGGCCCAAGTGACTGTATTGTCTCATTGTTCCTTCTCTTCCTCAGTTTCCCAATTTAAAAAATGGCATTTATGGTACTGGTCTCCCCTGGAAAACACCAACAAAACAACTATGAAATGTAGAGTATTTTTCCTTCATTTCTTGGAACCATATGAACACACGCATGAGTTAAAATTGCCTAACACCTGGACACACCTGTTTTCTCAGGGGTTAGAAACTGGCATTTCAGCCCAGGGTAACCCACATTCCATTAAGACTTTGCCATCAGCATAGAGAGGCCAAATTGAAAGTTGATTCTCTGTATATTTGTGACTATCACAGATAATTTTGAAGCCTCTATTTTGCTTATAAATATTTCAATGAACCATGGAGGCAATAACGTTGTAAAATTATGCAGTTTTCTGCAATAAGCAGGAAGACACACTCCAGCTGCAGTGCCTCTGAACACTAAATGTTCCCTTTATTCATTTCTAGTTCTTTTTTCATGAGCAGTAAAGCACATCATTCTATCAATTCTGCTCTTTTATGCTTAGGACCATAATGAAATGCTCTGAATGAACATGGATTGGAAATCTAGAAAAAAAAAAACCCAAAATGTCATCACTGGCAATAAAGACTTCATAAGCTGTAGAGCTGCAATTTTTGTGGACGTCTCTTTCAGGTTTTTTTTCAAAGAACTTTCCAAATCATGACAAGCAAGCAGACTGGCTTAACACAATCATTTCACATTGCACAGAATTGTCTCCAAGTAAAATTACCAGTGATCGTTCTCATTTAAAGTACTCCCTGGCATCTACAAGGGAATCGTAGGCAGAAATTTGCAATTTGAATTGGAATTAGCTCTATGGGGGAACCAAACAGGCTGGAGAATCCTGAATAACAAACAAAGAGTTGGCGAAATAATAATTATCCTCTGTGCTTGCAACATGGTTCGTCACGGAGCCCAGCAATGCCCTCGGGTAGTCAGTATAGGGTTCGTATTCTGCGTCACTGAAAAGCTGTGTCTCTGAAGAGAAGTACATTACCTGCTAACAGCACATCACCCCCTTGATAATTTGGTGTTATAGAAGGGAGAGATGTTCACAGTGATGCTTAGACAGCCTCATGCCCTCTTCCCTTTGTATTTAGATTTTTTCCTAACGTAAAAATACTTTTCCTGCAAAGGCGAGTGTAAATGTTGACATGGTAGAGAAAAAAAAAACAAAACAACAAACCACGAAGCAAAGGGAAGTATTTTATAGAACTGAGATTGATGACAATCAGACAAGGATTTTAAAGGCATTAGGTACCTAGCAATTCCTACAGGGAGCCAAGAAGCCCTGCCTGGGAAACTAGAAGTAGTGCAGAATGTATGTATAATTTTCATCCTGAGTAAGTCCAGAAAACCAAATTAAGCTGTTTGCCAATTTTCTTGTTTCCTTCAGTGTAAAGCTAAAGCAGCAATTTTCAATACCTTGTTACCTCTGAACCCCATTCTTTTTTTCTCCCTCCAGTGCTATATAACAAATTCAAGCCTACAAACGTCCCAGCTATGTCAGTTACCACAAGCCATCAGGGAAAACGGGTCAAATGTCATTCTAGAATAATGCAAAATTATTACTTTCCAAGCCACTGAAAAATTGAATAGGCAGGAAAGGAAGAGTGCAATGACACAGCCCCACCTTCAGGCCAGGAAGGCTTTGGGTGCCCACGAAGAAGAGCTGGAGTTAGTCCTGTTGAAAAATAAAGTCACATTTGTGTAGGACTTGGCAGCTGTATATTCATGGCTGTGAGACAGGACAGCACAGAGAGTGGAAGAAATAATTTAGTAAGTGGAATATTTGGATGAGATGAAGACTAGACCAGAAAACAATGGTGTCAGCCCCCAAGTCAGCTCCTTTGAAGCTTTCTCAGGTCCATGTTCATGCCAATCACACCTTCAGCTGGAGAACTGTGGTTAGATATGCTTGACACAGAGAGACTCTGTGATAATTGCCAAAGCTTGTATGTAAAAGAGGCACTTTTGGGTTTTGTAATCCTTTTGGGACTTTCATTTTTAGAGGTTTGTACTGTACCTTGTGCAATGGTGTTTTGCTCTTACTTTCTCAGCACAGCGCTGTTTTCCCTTAATCTTATCTAGTTGACCACAATTTTTTTTCAAGGAAAAATAGGGGAGGAAAGGACAGGAAAAGGCAGATTGTCAGCTTTCTTTTTTTTTTTTTTTTTTTTTTTCTCTAGATAACAGAGAGTATTTATCAAGAGACTTGGTGTAGAGTCACTCGTCTTGGTTGGCAAGATTCAGATATGGTTTACAGTGTTAAACCAGAATTAGCAGTCTCAGCAAGCCCAGAGTGGCCACTTGCAGAGCTGCTGGGAAAAGGGGGTCTGTACCAGGCTTGTAGTGTAACCAGTGTGTAACCAGCTTTGATCCTCAAAACATATATGCCCGGGCTCCATGCTGTGTGAATGCCAATAATCTCTTCCTGGACCAGACGTGTTCCGCTACGTTCCTGTTGGGTCTATGCCAACAAATCCACTGGGCTCAAATAGATTCTCTACAACATAATGTCTATGGTCAGGGTGTCCAAGGGACAATTAAACTGCAATCTCAGATAAATCAAACTCAAGACTCTGAGGAAGGAGTAGCATAATCTGAACATTAGCTAATTAAAAGGGGGGCCAGGGGGGAGAGAAGAACACTACAACCCAAGCCATTGAGGGGATCTGACATAAACTCTGAGAAAGCTCTTGACCATGAAAAGATTATCTTTCTATGGGAAACAAGATTGGAAGGTGGAAGATTTGCTCAGTAGTGTAACTTAGGGACCGAACTTTATCTCTACATCATTTCTTCATCAATAAAGCAGTTACTTCCAACCATATTTTGTTACAGTCTCTTCTTTCTGAGGTCTGGTTAACAATTTCAGTATGCCTAGAACACCTCTGATTTCAAAGAAATATCAATCAAATAGACTTCATTTTCTAGCGTGTAAATAAACTTCATCTTACTCTGGCAGTTGTCTTTTCAAGGAGTGTTTGTTTCTTAGCCAAAGTCTTCCAGTCGTAGCTTGAGAATCTCCCTCACTTCCCAATAAGATTTTATTTTACAGAATCACTCATTAACTCCAGCTGTGTCTCGCTAGACAATAATTACTCATCCACAAATAAACCCATCATGAGCTGGGTAGTGCTGAGACTGTAAGTCAAGGACGTACATGTGTACCTGTATCTGTTTCAAGAGAAAATAAAAAAATACCCAGTTGTCTTCTGTGAGCCTTACAATGTGCTCCATATCATGAGAATCTCTTTTATCTCATCCAGTGGATAACTGGAGAAGAAATCAGAGAATCTTAGAACAGTTTGGGAGGGAAGGGACCTTTAAAGATCATCTAGTCCAACCTCCTCTGCAATAAGCAGGGACATCTCCAACTAGATCAGGTTGCTCAGAGCCCCATCCAACCTGACCTGGAATGTTTCCAGGGGTGGCAGATCTACTACCTCTCTGGGTAACCTGGAACAGCTTTTCATCACCCTCAGTGTAAAAAATTTCTTCCTCAGAATCAGGGAATTATCCCTGTGATCACTACGGAATAGCAAACAATTATGACACGCAGCAAATTGAAGCTGGACTGCCCCTGAGCGCCTTGGATTTGTTATAGAGTGTTTTGCTTGTCTAGTTTCTGGCAGGTTTATAGCTGGGCTTGTTATCTCTACCTCGCTGTGTCCCTCAGCTGCATATCACGTGCCCGTGCGGAGCAACACAGGGATGAGCAGAGCAGTGATGGCACAGAAGTGCTGTCTTGGATCCCCAAGCCTCAAATAGGTTTGGTTTTGGGGGTATTTTGCTTTTGTTGTGTTTTGTTTTGGTTTTTTTTTAATATCACACATCACTCACAAGCAATAGCGTCATTTATTGTGCTGCGTACGGTGGTTCAATGATGTAAGGGTGAGGTCTGGAAAGAATCAAAGATGTCATTCCCATTAAAGCAAAATGGGAGGTTTTTCTAAATAGCATAAAAGAGTAATATTAAAATAGTGTGACTACCTATCCTAACTGGTAATAGACAGTCTTAAAAATCTATTAAAGGAGATTAAAGGTGTGGAAAGAGTTTTAGTTCTTAAGCCAAAAAAATATGAGAGCTTTAAGAGGGAAGTTTAGAAGCTGAATGTAGGATTCCCATCCAGCTCACTGATGACAAATGTAAATATGATTTCGTACAGTGCAGCGGCAATCTTTTCAGTCACACACAAAGGGACTGATCAGGGAAGGAGCTCAGGACTGTAATAAAAAACACAGGCTCTTCACTTGTAAATAGAATTGTTTTCAGATGGCCAAATCTTCTTTTAATCACCACTAAAGGTATCACATGAGCCAGCAGTTCAGGGTCTATTTTTTCTTGCAGATAATGAGGTTAATTGACAACTGCAGCATCCTGATGGAAGATGAAATGTAGGTCCAGAGTTACATAAAGCAAGATAGCTCTAATGACCAGCATTAACAAGGATCCTGACCATTATTAAATCTGTGCTTTCACGGAAGGAAAAAAAAGTTACTTCTGTACGTGGTTTATTTTACAGCAAATAATCTAATGACAGCAAATGAGACGCTTAAAGCCAAGAGGACCAGTGCAATTATTTCTAGTGATTTGGAGAGAGTTACACACCTGACAATTAGGAATGAAAGACACAACAGGGTGTGTGTTTTGACAAGCAGTAATTTCAAAAAGGTTTCAGAGGGAGGGAAGATAAGATTCAATATGATCCTCTTTGTCTGCTTATGCAAAAAAGAGTGGAAGCAGTTATTGGATGTATAAAGAGGAGGATAATGTGTCATTTCTACTCTCTATATTTTTTCTGTGGAATTCATCCAGGAAAACTGCATGCCCTTGTGCACTGCTGCTGAAATAAAATAAAATA
Source organism: Chionis minor (assembly GCA_013398295.1). Taxonomy (NCBI): domain Eukaryota; kingdom Metazoa; phylum Chordata; class Aves; order Charadriiformes; family Chionidae; genus Chionis; species Chionis minor. Next base: position 326,916 of record VZSF01007302.1, read on the forward strand.
AAATAAAATAAATCTTAAAGCTTACAGAGAACATTTAACTTTGACAGTATTTATCTGCAAAGTAGACATTCGCTGCTGAGCAGGTCATACCAGGCTTGTTTTATAATTAGTGGGAAAAAATAGGCACTTTTAAGGTGCGATTCATATAGCATATTGCAGATATTTATTTTAGGGTGAGATAAATTGTGTTCTGGTTTCCACTGACTGTTTTCACTGGCTCTCCAATCATGGCTAAGAGTCAAAAAGAATAATTCCAGTGGAGATATTTCTATTGCAAAACCTGATATTTAATTGTATAGATCACAGGAGGAGGGGGCCAGTCTTCTTTCAGTACTACCCAGTGACAGGACAAGGGGCAATGGGTATAAAATCAAATATAGGAAGTTCCATCTCAACATGAGGAGAAACTTTACTTTGAGAGTGGCAGAGCACTGGAACAGGCTGCCTTCCTTCCTTCCTTCCTTCCTTCCTTCCTTCCTTCCTTCCATCTTATTCTGTTTCTCTCTTTCTCTCTCTCTTTCTTAACATAGTATGTAACAGAAGTGAGTCCATTCATTTGCTCATAGAAAATATTTTTTCCTGGTTTACAAGAAGTTGGCCTGCATACTTGCATTGGTTTTGGTTTTGGTTTTTTTGTTTGTTTTGTTTTAAATCTATGTGTTAAACCGTGGTGTGTAACAATGCTCAGAAGTAATTAAAACCAAGGAAAAGACTTTATAGTGTAGGTTTAGAGAGAACTCAATCCATTTGCTTCAGCAGACCCTTGTTCTCTATATGACTCAGACTCAAATATTTTGAAAGGATGATACACAATATGAACTTAGAATATAATGTATTTGCCAGATATGATGATTGCCAAAAATTCTGGTAAAACTTCAGATTGCTGTTCTGATCAGGATTAATACCTTCAATAGACATATGGCCAGTATAGGCTGGCCTGCATAAAACAGCCTTGTCCCTTTTCTCAGCAAACTACACAAGAGCCCACCTAGATCTTCTTGTGCTTTAAAGTAAGGGCTGATATCTAAGTATGTGGTTTTTACATTCCAGATATTCAAGCAATGTAATAAAATCCAAGCAGACAGATTCATCATACACCTCTGAAAATAACCCCTGGGCTACTGATTAAGAAATCTTCCCAGGACTGGTAGATCCAAATCCTGTCCATCAAAGAATCAAATCCTTCCTTGCTAGGGGAATAGTATGATCACATGGCAGCAGAAGACAGTAAAGGAGCACTGCTCAATTTAACATTTTCACTCAGGAGAAGATTTCCAAGTCTGGGTCTGGAGAAGAAGCTCATATTTAATGTCTTCCCTGAGCTTAAGGAAAGGAGTTTAGCTACTGCACATAACTCCACCCATTTATCCTCAGAGACTTTGTAAAGAGATTCATAAAGTACTTTCAACTAATTAAATCTTCCTGTTTGGGTCATACACCTTCTTCTTAGGTACATCTCAACATCTCAGCTAAACATCTAGTGTCTGTAGCTTGGTTTCCACCTTCTGTCACTACCTAGTGTTATTAAATTGCTTATAACCTGCTACATCTGAATTTTGATCATTGACTTATGAATTATTTATAGCAAAGGACCTTGTCTGTGATCTAAACATGGGATTATAATTACGTTATAAATCATTAATTAGGAAAACAACCTCATGTTTGACAAGACTGTTTTTGCCATCTTGTCAAACACATTAACCTTGTTAGAGGCATGTGCTTGTTTCATCCCATTATCCACAAAACAACTGCAACATTAGTTTACCAAAAAAGTTGTCTGTCTTTTGCCTGCAGGAATATTTTACTTTTTTTTTCACGGATGATAGCTAAGTCTTTCCTGAAAGTCTTATGAAACCAAACAATTTCCGGTCCTCTTAACTGACACTGCTGTTTCAGGTCCCTTAGGTCACTCAAAACCTGACCTGTCTGTTGATCATGCGGAGCTGTAACAAATGGTGCTGTTTTGGGTTGGACTAATAGGAAAATAATTTAACTGATTTTTAACTCTTCTTCTTTTTTCTTTTTTTTTTTTTTTTTTTTTTTNTAATCTATCCATTGACAGAAATGTTCTTCTGAACAAAACAAACTTCTATTTTGTGTGACTAAAATTAGTCTACCTGTGAAATATAGCTGCAGGGAGAGAAACCACATGGTGCAAATAGAAACTTAGAGAAAAACTTGTTTGTAGATTATTTAATTTCAGAAGAAACTATTAGTCAATATTAATAACCAGGTCACGACCTCCAGATGAATAAAGTAATAATATATTTGAAGGCATGTAAGAAAAGAGCGCTTATAGCAAGACGAGATATTGTGGGTCTTAATGGGAACTTCTTTCCATGCACAAGGGAGATTCCAAGCAAAGGATCATGGGGAAAAATTATTATAAAGCTTTTTGAATCTTCATCACTTTGGGGTTTTGGAGATTAAGACCACTTTTTTATCAAAAGAACAGACTTTTGACTTCTTTTACAGAACAAATTGGCAGATCTTACGACCCTACAGTTCTAGAGTTTTGATTGCTAATTGTGAGCATACAATAAGAACTCCTGCTCACAGTTTTTCTCCTATCCCTCCTCTCCCTTTCTTCCTCTGTTTTCCCTGGTTCAGAAATATTTTTTTTTTGTCATACATTTATGGAATATGTTTAATTTTTCATAAATTTTACTTTCATGAAAAATTCAGATTGTGGCTGTCAACTCTATTTCCCTCTGAAATGAAAACTTACCCCAAAATATTTTCTGGTACTTAAGCCTCTCTTTTTCACAACAATGTGAATTTTAAACCAGAGAAGGTTATAAACCTTATTCAGAAAGAAGTGGTTTTATTCAGTTCATTTTGGACATAAAATTTTTATTTGGAACTCATTGCTGAAGAACAGGATAACAAAAGATGTTGTCATGCAGAAAATATCCTTTATTTAAGAAATTATATTGTATGATTATAGAATCATAGAATGGTTTAGGTTGAATTGGACCTTAAAGAGCATAATTCCAAGATAATTCCAAGCCCCCTGCCATGGGCAGGGACACCTTCCTAGACTAGATTGCTCAAAACCTCATCCAGCCTGGCCTTGAACACTTCCAGGGATGGACCCTCCACAGCCTCCCTGGGCAACCGGTTCCAGTGCCTCACCACCTTCAGTGTGAAAAATTTCTTGCTGAGATCTAATCTAAATCTACCATCTTTCACTTTATAACCCTTACGCAGCTTCCGATTGATATAATCCCTGATAAAGAGTCCCTTCTCTTCTCCAGACTGAACAACCCGAGCTCTCTCAGCCTGTCATCACAGGAGAAGTTCTCCAGCCCCCTGATCATCTTCATGGCCCTCCTCTGGACCCACTCTAATAAGTGCACATCATTCTTGTGCTGAGGACTCCAAAGCTGGATGCAGTACTCCATTTCTTTTGATGCAGTCCAGGACGGCGTTGACTTTCTGCCTGTAAGCTCACATTGCTAGCTCATGCTGAGCTCCTCATCAAACAGAAGTCCCAAGTCCCTCTCCTCAGGGCTGCTCTCAATCTGTTCTCCGCCCAGCCTATATTTGTGCATAGGATTGCCCCGACTCACATGCAGGACCTTGCACTTGGCCTTCTTGAACTTCATGAGGTTGGCACGGGCCCACCTCCCAAGCCTGTCCAGGTCCCTTTGAATAACATCCCATCCCTCCAGCATGTCAGCCACTCAGACAGCTTGTTGTCGTTGGCAAACTTGCTNCAGGTCCCTTTGAATAACATCCCATCCCTCCAGCATGTCAGCCACTCCAGACAGCTTGTTGTCGTTGGCAAACTTGCTGAGGGTGCACTCAATCCCGCTGTCCATATCGCCAAAAACGATGTTGAACAGCACCAATCCCAGGACCATCCCTGAGGAATGTCACTCATCACTGGTTTCTACTTGGACATTGAGCTATTGACCACAACTCTTTCAGTGCGACCATCCAGCCCCTTTTAAGCCCCTTAGCAAACACATGCTCATGGTAAGAACTTGCTATACGACAAATGATGCTGTATACAGCCTTAAGGGGAACTGGATCTTCCTGGGCACACATTGAATGTAGTTAACACTACTGATGTCAGGTCAAGCTTTTGCTTCTGCCTAAAAAGGTCTTGCAGCTTTCTACTTCCATGCTGTTGAATAGTCACTACTGTCAAATCCGTGAGTGCCAAGTCTAACCTGATGGCTGATCTTTCAGCAGTAATAGATCCCAAGCCTTGGCAGGCAGGGACTCTTGCATACATTTGTAACTGCCTTTCTACCCCTGGAAGCAAAACATCTGACAGAGAGACAGAATAGTAATAAGAAAGAAAAAAGTCCAGCGATATACACTGAAACAAATGTGCTGCGACACTTTGTTGAAAGGAAATGACTTCTTTTGTGGTTTTCATACCTCTTTTGTTCTATAAAATGCCAATAATTTGACAGTACAGTACTTAGTTATGGTCAGTACTCTAGACACCTCTGTGCTCTGTAAATCACATTTATATTGCCAAATTTTTCACATGCACAGATAGTTTTTTATTGTCATCATCATGATTCCCTTGTGTGTCATCTCTACCTTCTTGCAGGCTGTCATTTTTATTGGTTTCCCTTCAAGAAATTCCTTTTATTTTTCTCTTCTTTTCAAAGTGAATTCCTTTTCTGGAGGAGAATAAGGTTTTCAGAAGGTCTCGATAATAGATAGAGATCTTAGTCACATCCTCCATTATTTTAGTTTTTACTGACCTTTTTCTTGATCCCTTCCAATTGGGCTCGTAATTCGACAATCAATCTGAACAACCTTTGCTAAAAGTTTAATCTACATCATTCAATTCTCAGAGCTTTGTTTCTAATGCGAGCTTCTTATGCTTTTTCAGCCATCCTAGGTTACACGGGATGTCTGCATGGGACGGGCACACACTACACAGCACCTACAGGAGACCAATTCCTTCTAGATCAGCAGCTGGAGGACATTAGAGCACCCCTTAGGACACTAAGAAGACATCAAGGGAAGAATTAGTTATTTAAAAAATGACATTTATGGTCTCCTGCTTGGCCTTCACCTACCAAAACATAAAGGTACAGGTTTCCTATAGGTACTGCAGTAAGAGCAACTTTACTGCACAAGTATTTTAGATACCCAAGATGATGGTGTTTAGTCAACTGTCTCCTATCCTGTCCTTGGTGGCTTACGGCTAACCATCCAGCCTCAAGCAAACCACCTTAGATTCCTTCCCCACTTAACAGAGAGTGATAGACTTTCCAAAGGGACATTCACGCAATCAACTTAGATACAGCTCAACACAAACTTTCATAAGCAATGGTGATAGGACATAGTACAGGACAACTAGCTGACATCAAAGACTAAATTTTTCATCAGCAGCCTGCAGTTCAGCCAGCATAATCTGACTGTAAAACTGCAGCCTTGTTGAGGGCTGCAACTCCCAGCTGAGATGGGAAAAAGGGTAACTTCTTACGCAGCTCTGTCTTCAAAGACTGTCTAGCCATGTTTTTCAAGCCCTTTTCACCACTATTAATGGGGTATCTTGAAAAGAAGGGAAAAAAAAACCCAAAACATGACTCTTCTTGAAATAATTGCAGGAAAAAAGAATGGCAGTCTGGCCATGGTTTGGTAAAATCTAGAGGAATCTCAAACAAAGAGTGAATTTCACTATTGTGTTTGTTTTGCTGCTTATCAAGGATAGCTTTATCTGAACTGCTAGAAAGTCACCATCCTGGTCATCCTGGATCAGTCAGGACAGATTGGTCAGTCAACCTGGATCGATCAGTCATCCTGACCATCCTGACTTCCTGCAGTGCCTTAAGAACTGATTTCTTTCTGATTTGAATCCCCGGGCTTCCATTGCAAAGAAGCCAAGGTGCATAATGGGATATTTTTGTCTGGGCATGCAAGTTGAGGTGGATTGACGTGCATCTCCATATCACATGTCTATCTTCTGGCACAGTTAGGGTGATGTATAGTCACATAATGAGACTCATAGGAACAAAATTAATACAGATAAATCCACTACACTGTGTGCAGTGATTCTCAAGCAAAATACTACACAGGTCCTACTCTCTCTGCAGAGAAGTTGGTTTAATTGTTTAATTTAACTTTTTTGTGAGATTATCTCAAGGTGTTCAGTAAAGTGCATAGTTTCTGTATCTTAAGATGTGGTTTGCAGGGTTGTTTCATGAAATACACTGAATACCTAATTTCCATGAAAAGGACGTAATTCATTGTGGTAGGGGTGATTTAACAATATGAAGCAATGACCTAGAAAGGCAAACAAACAAGTAATTCCTTCCTTCCCCCAGTTTTTTTGAAAAAAAAAAAAAAGTTTCTAGGAAGGAAAAGGATGCTGGTTAGAATTATAGCTCTGACAATTTTTTTCACCAAAAATCTATTTTAAAACACATTCTGTTGTTTGGATGAGAAAGCCTTTTCACTAGAAAAATAAAATTGCCAGCTCTTCCAACACAGTAATCACATTTGTCATTATTAAAATTTCAGCTTGTTTCCCATGTCCTTTAGGGAACCCTTTGAGAATGGGATAAAATAACATCTTAATCAAGGACCAATTATTTTTTTTTTCCCTCTGAAAAAACAGGAATCTTGTTCTAACCATGTGGGGACCAATTAAAGACACAGCCAGGAATGAGAATGAATTAGGCCATGTGGGTAAGAATTACCATGCCAAACTTCAGGGGAGAAACTAATTTACCTACATGGCAGTGCCCATTGGCCTTAGGGATGCTCTCATGTTGAGGGTACCAGACATTCCCACAGGCCTGGTAAACATATCAGGGTGTAGCAGAGGTTTGTGCCCTTCTGGAGCACAACTGTGAAGCTGGCAGGACATCAGCAAGCAATTTTGGTCAGGAATCTGAATCTTACCCTACATCTCCATTGACTATAAAGGGAGAAGATGATGGTGTCCGCCTCACAGTTAAATGTCTACAATGTCAGTGTCTACTTTTAGTGAGCTGGATCCCACTCATCCTCTCCTTACAGCTGTATATAACATCAGATGAAGATAACAGACCAGACTCCTTTTTAGCTTGGGCCCTTTCAACCTGTAACATTGGCACAAAGAGGCCCAAATTAAAGAAGGCCAGTTCATTTGTAAATTCATCACTGCTGGGAGAGTTTGTCTGGTGAAAACAAATATGCTGTGCTCCTATGCCTCTATCTCCCTCCACCTCAGGCAAGAATTACTGCTTTCTCCCTGGTCTCCCAAGCCACAAAAGGGGGTGATTTCAGCCCAAGCTTCACTTTGTGGCTTTACTTGGTTTTCCTACAGCCTTTGAGGGTTATATGCCAGATGGGACAAGAGACTACACGCCAGGAAAGGCTCTAATCTTCATTGACTGTATCCACAGCCCTTGCTGGTTTCAGGCAAATATCTGGACCATGGAAGGTTGACTAAACAACCTGCCACACTAACAGACAAAGTCGCTTCTCACTATAAGCCACTTTCTGGTGCAGCTGCTCAATAGGGACTAAACAGACAGGTAAAATTAGATTCTGTTGTGTTACATGCAATGTCAAGCCATCTTACATGCCTCACCACAGTGACCTGAAAGAAACATGTTTTGCTGCACAGATGTTTTCTTCCATCTGGCTTGTTTTAAGATTGGGAGGGGGAAAAGGAGAGTAGGTGGAAGAGGTTGAGTGAATACACACAACCCTAGATGTTTTAAAGAGATCATTATTTGAAATGTTGTAGATACTGTATGCCTCAGCTGTGGCTGTTCATAATAATTAGGTTGATGGATTCAGAGAGGAACACACAAAAAAATCTCTCTTCTCAGAGGGAAAGAAATTCAAGTGCTGGGTTGGGGATTTGGGAGTCTACTAAATGCCTGAACCTGGCAATTTGGACATGTACGAGTTGTGGAGCCATATGGGATGTATCCAGCAGGGACCTGGCTGGCAAAATACTGCCACTCTCATTCTTCTTTGAAACACTTTAGTGATTAAGAGAGGTCGTCAATGTTTAAAAAAAACTATAAAAATGCTATGTTAACCCTTAAAAAAAGACAAGGAGGACGTTACAGAGAACTTGTCAGCTGCCTTACCTCCATCCCTGGGAATGAAGCAAAGCCCCATACAAAGCATTTTTAAGGTGCATGAAGGATAAGCTTAGCTGAATTCTGCATGGGCTATCGTAATGCAAAAGTTTGTCCTTCATTAGTCCAGGGGAAAAGGGATCTTGAAGACAAAAAAAAGTGTGTTTTAACCATGTGACTAACAGGAATGAGGACTTAGTCCCCAGGGTAGGTATTGGGGAACGTGGGCTGTCATTGCTTGGTATGGATGATTTGTTGTCATCCTTCTTTCAGCACAGCTCTGACCACAAAGGAGGGTGAAGTATACTTTTTGCAGAATGCAAGATCTGATACCCAACAGAAAGAACTGAAAACTGTATTTTTCAAGGTACTTTCAAGACATTATGCATTACACAGAAGTAAGTCAATGTATACGTTTAAAAAATACCACTTGCGACTTTTGGGTATATTCAGATCTCAGACTGTGGCATCTGGGATGGTGCCTAGGTAGTTACTAACTGTAACCTCTAGGAACAGGATCGTAAAGGGTAATAAAGAGGCGTGATAGAGATACATGACTGGGAAAAGGAGGAGGAAAATGGCCAAACTTCCTTGCATAGGTTGTTTCTTTTGCTATTGGAGAGAACCAATATGACTATAGTCCTAAATTATATACTTCCAAAGTCATGATGAAACCAGGCCATATACCTAATTCCAACAGAAATAAAAAAAGTCCAAAGATAAATTTATGTGTTATTTAGGTGTCTATCCATTTTGAAAAATATTCTCTCAAGCTCTTTTGTTGGCAGCTATAATAAATGCAGGGATCTACTCTCTGAAATGGTATCCGTGTTATTTTACCTTTTACACTGAAGATGAGATTCATACTTTGAATGACCTCTCCACTCCACAGCCATCACTTGCTTTCCATTTCAGTTCTGCTTTTTCTTCTTTTCCGTGAGACCCTTCAGCATAGCTTTTATTGATATGAGCAGGGAAACAGGGGAAGGAGAAATAGAAGCACTTTCTCCTACAGCTGAGCCAGATAGATGTTTAGTCTTGTCCTTAGTCGAAAATTTTAAATTCTTACATTAATTGCACCTGATTCTGAGTACTTCTTCAATGGATCCTTCTTTTTTTGAGACTGCAGAAGAGTGGACTCTTTCTATTTCCAGGAGTTTCAGAGTCTCAGAAATACTGGTGTTTCCTATGCAAATGTACAGAATAATTATTCACGAAATTCTTAATGCAGGAATAAGCAGTCTTGGATTATGGGTATTTGTCTGGATGACAGCAGCAAAAGGCACAGAACTTCTTTCCATTCGTTATTTCCTTGTGGTGAAAAAGCACCAAGAATTTGTGTAGAATTTTCATCCAGTGCTGTTTTTCTAAAATCAGGAGACACCACCAGCAGCTCGATGCTCTGAAACTTCTAAATCTGTCATTCTAATGAGGTCTGTGTCCAATCTAATTTACCTCTTTGCTCGTGGGAAATGCTTGTTTCTGTGAATTTCCTGTTTTAAAACATGCACAGATTACAAAACCCTTGTGATCAAAGTAGACACAGTTTGCCCACCTTATCTGTGCTTTCTTACATGGACAATCCCACCATTGGTTGGACCTGTTTCTGCTTCTCAATGTTCTTGACTTCTTTTTCCTTGACTTCACCATATTGCAGCTTTCAAGCATTTTGTGTTTCAGCTATACCTTGCCATCATTCTACCAGATTTTCTAAAGTAACTCAGAGTGGGGAGGACTACCAAAGGTCCTTTGCCCTCTCTGTCAAGCTCATGAAGTTGTCTTGGTAATGAAATAGATGGAAAGAGTGGAAGCTGAGAAAGGGGCACATCCCATTCTCTGAGGGGTGCCTGAGATGTGGTCTCTGACCACAGACCCACAAAAAATCTGGTCTGATGATGCTATCTTTAACAGCTGAGATGTGACCATGGGCAGTGTGTACACCCCCAGTTTCCGGCAATTCGAACTAAAATGGGGGCCTTGTCAGTCCTGACATGACTGATTTTGCCTGCAGGCCAATGGAGTAAAAGTAAACACAGTCAGCTGTGACACTGTGGTGAAAACACGGTCTCTAAACGCAGTCACTCGTGACCCTCTGGCTGTGCCTTAAAGCAGTCATTTCACCAGAGGGTTTACAGCTTGTTAGACTGCCTTTTGCTTTTACAGCAACCCAGATGATACAAGATCACTGTATGTGCAACCTCACCTTGGGCAAATCTCCAGGAAAGATGCATCTCAGTAGCAGTTTATTTAATTTGCCATCACCACAACTATACAAGAATAGGTAATGGCTTTTTCTAGTAAAATAGGTGACCTTTATGACCTTTACCTGATATATCACTCATTTCTCCAGCCAGGTCATGATGATGCCTTGCTGATTCGGAAATTACCCTAGTAAACTTTCTATTTCCCCTGTGAGAAGTCTGACAAATTGAAGTTGAAAAACTGTCTGGGTTAAAAGTAGGGTTTCTTCCTGTGACATCAGGGATAAGGTCCATCAGTCACCACACACGTGGGAGGTGTCCATGCAGCTGCACTACCAATTCCCCATGCTATATAGAGCTGATCACTCAGACCTGCTGTAACAGGGGCACTTTAGTTAAGCATTTAGAGTCTGAACACAGTCAGTACTTTCTTTCTAACTCAGACGCCTAAACATGTTGGTGTGAATTGCCTGACAGTGCTCCCTTTTGGCCACCTGACTCTCAAAGATTGACTTGTGAGGTCTGGAAGGGAAGTGATGGCTCCAGCATGGCTTGATCCAGAGCTGCCAGAAACTTGTCAATGCTCCATCTTACAGTCTTGCAGGGAATCACTGTAAAATGTGACCTGATGGAGAATCACAGTTTTCCATTGAAGGAATGTTTACTTAGCAGTTTCACCCAAAGATCTTGAAATTATAACCTTTTATAAGGACATCCTCACCCAAAGGAATGATTGAAATAAATAATAATGCTTCTGAAGTAATAAATACCATAATTCCTTTTATTTTGCTTCTTGATTCTGTAGAGACTTTGTGACACATGACGATCAGGAAAGGTAGATACTTTTTATTTTCCCTTTCGATTATAGCTAAGTTTTTTCCCCTATTCACATCGACACAGGAACTGGGCGTTAAGAAAAAATGATAAAAATTTGGGGTTTCACTTAAATTTAGTGTTCCATCTTGCAGGGTAATTTTATATTAGATACAAGGTGTCTACGCAAAATAACACCCTGGAGCTGCCAATCTCTTTTCACTGACCGTAGAGGCAGCTGTGACACGTAGTTTGAATGTTTTTATGTAGCTACATTTAGATGACATGAATTTCACTCTCCTTTCTAAGACTTAAAATAAATATCACGACAATTGGGAACACTCTGGTTCCTTCATACATGGCAAGTATTATTTTTTCCTCATTGTCATTCTGGTGAAATGTTAGAATGATATTTTTTCCTTTTCTGGCTAATGTATGTTGAGTACCAGATTCAAAGCTTACCCCTTCCTGACCATATCAGAAAATAAATTGTTTTTAAACAATTTTACATCAGCTGTGGATTACCTTTAGGTTTTTTTCTAATTTGAGCAAGAAGCTCAGATCTAAGTTTCAAGTTTATAATTTGGGATTCAAATGCCTTTTTTCAGTGTCTACCAAATTCCTGATTTGTAGTAGCAAAAATATGTAAGAGAAGGGTTATACTCTCAAGCTGACATTGAAGTAATTTCTTTTGAATAAAACAGGACATGGGATGCTCAAAACCTCTGAAAATCAGACCAGACAGTACGTCTGCTGCTGCAATCATGTATCTGCTTCTGCTGCTTATTTTTCAACTGAAATAACAACCCTTTGTTTGAGAATCCCCATTATTTGCTGTGGAGATAATTATGAGTCCAGGGGAAAAAATGGCAATTCTAGGTGAGGATATGAAAAGAGGAAGAGAGGAATTTCTGGAGCAACAGAGATCTTAATAACTTAAAAAAAAAAAAAAAAAAA
>VZSF01007302.1:338958-487475 GCA_013398295.1 Chionis minor
AAAAAAAAAAAAAAAAAGAAAAAAGCAAACTGAAGGCTCTGGGCTAAAAAGCTGACTCTATGCATCTGTGGATGCACCTGTGGATGCATCTGTGGGAAAGGAAGGGAAGGGAAGGGATTTACCTTTACTATTTATAATCACCTGCAAAGTAAGCATTTCTGCCTGAGTTAGTCCCCCGTGTCTGCTTCAGGAGATCTAATCAATTCAGTCAACGGACAGTAAGCTTCAATTCCTCTTATCCTAATCTAGACATATACTGTAGGTGAGATGAGCCATGCTGCACAACTGCCTATTTTTGTCCATTGATGGTCAGGGAAGCCTTGGGGGAAGAAGCTCACATCCACGTCCACCTTGCAGACATCTGATGAGAAGTACAGGAAATCCCACCCAAGGAAAGGACAGCAGAGCCAGTAAATCCTACACTTCATTTGCAAGGATTATCCAATGCCCGCTCTCCTTATGTCTCATGTTTCCTCACCATGTATCTGTGCTGATTGCAATGGACATATTGGTCATGAAGCAGAGAAGTATTTCTCCTGCATCTGCTACATGGCAGGCCCAGCTGCTAAGCTACCTGTGAAAAAACAGATTTGATATAAAAGATCCTTGCAAAGGCAATAGGTGGTGTCACCACATAGCAGCCACAAAACAGTCCTTACTTTGCAAGGCTCTGTGCCTACAGAAGCCATCTAAAAAGCACAGCAGTGTTACACCCTCACATAATCCAGTTCATGCATTAATTCAGGTAGAAACTGAGCAACACAGTCAAAGATTGCAGAAGGGCCATCATCATGACCAACCACCTGGGAACTGAGCTGAGGAGTGCCTAGCCTAAAACCATAGACAATATACCTTGAGCTGCAGAATCAAACCTCTCCAACAAGGGAGCAGAACAGCTCTTATCTCCTCTAAACTGACCAGAAAAAGACTGATGAATCTTGACTTGAATCTACATGTCTTTCAAAGAACAGATGAAAATATATTATGTCTTTGATTGTGTCTTCATAACAGAAACATAGCCCTGGCCAATAAAAACATGCTGGATTTCACATCTTGGGGTACAGCTAATATATAGAGACATATCTTGAGATATAGCTTGGATGAAGAAAAGAAATACTCCTGCATAGCCACCTAAGGATTTGAGAATGACCAGAAAAATACATTGTCATACAACTGACTAATTTTAAACGTTGCTCGTACACACAGAAGTTGGCTCAATAATTTTTTTGTTCCAGGGCCTTTGGGCTATCGGGTGCTAAACTCCTGAACAGTCCTCAATTCTAGCAAAGTGAAAGTGAAAGGGGAAGGGAGAGGGGATAGGGGAAGTGTAAGGGTGGCTATTCCTTCCTGGGACAGCAATATCTCCTTCCTTCCTTCCAGTCTCCATCAAAAATTTCTTTTGAGGTTTTTCTTCTTGAGCCAAGCTTTGTGGTTGATCCTTCTTTGATTAATTTTCACATTTTAACAGCTTTCCCTCTGGAAATTTCTCTTTCTTGTAAAAATAAAATTTAAAAGAGTCATTAAGGTAGGTTATAGCAAATGGTTCTGCACATTACCGACTTAGCCTAGCTGTTCTTTTGCATGTTAAGTGGGAGCTCACAAGGATAAGGACAATTTAGAGATAAGAGTATTCCAGGAAAAAGGTCAAAACCTCTTTGGACAGTTGAAATTGTGCTGGATTTCATAGAACCATAGAATGGTTTAGGTTGGAAGGGACCTTAAAGTTCATCTAGTTCCAACCCCACCGCCATGAGCAGGGACACCTCCAACTAGACCAGGTTGCTTAAAGCCCCATCCAACCTGGCCTTGAAGAATTCCAGGGATTGCATATCCACAGCTTCTCTGGACAGCCTGTGCCAGTGCCTCACCACCCTCACAGTGAAAAATTTCCTCCTGAGATCTATTATAAATCTCCCTTCTTCCAGTTTGAAGCCATCACCCCTCGTCTTATCACTACATGCCCTTGTAAAAAGTCCCTCTCCTGCTTTCTTGTAGGCCCCTTTCAGATACTGGCAAGCTGCTCTAAGGTTTCCCTGGAGTTTTCTCTTCTCCAGGCTGACCAACCCCAACTCTCTCAGCCTGTCCTCATAGCAGAGGTGCTCTAATCCTCTAGTCATCTTCATGGCCCTTCTTTGGACCCTCTCCAACAGGTCCATGTCCTTCTTACGTTGGGGGCTCCAGGGCTTCAGATTTTCTTTGGTATGAAATATTTGATTCTGAGCATTACAGCACATACCAAGTTGATCAGATGGGGTACAACTATGGACTATTATGATCTTTCAGTTGTAGAAAGTATGTTCTGTTTTTTACCAGCCATTGGGGCTTTAGTTGATATGCAGTAGTTGAATTCTTCTAAAGTCATTAATTTTTTCACAGATTCCAGTGAGCAATTTGTAGCTCTGTAAAGTCATTCCCTGGTGGCCTCAGTCAAGCCGGAACACTTATATAAGAAAGTAAAACCTAACGCGTTAACCTTTGTTGTGTTGACTGTCTGCAAACACCAGGGTTTAATAAGCTGTGAAAAAACATATTTAATTAAAAAAAAAAAAAAAAAGAAAAAAAGTCAAGGCAAAAAGAATTTACAAACTGCTACAGTAAGAAAAAGAAATGAGTGCAGGCCCAGTTCTCAAATATAGTAAATTTGTGTGATTCCAGTAAAATCAATGGTGCTGGGTCAAATTATACTAGTTGTGGATCTGGACCCAAGAGGATAAGTATGTGATAGCACTACTGAATCAAAGACAGACAAAAACACTGCTAAACTAAACTAAGTATTCCCATATCCCTCCAGAATAAAGAAGAAATGGAAAAACAGGTCATGTCTCTGATGTCTTTCCACAGCTTCCAAAATAATCATGGCTTGCTGCTAATACATACTGCTGTGTTTACACACTCACACACATGCATGCACACAACACAATTTTTATCTACATTTTTCATTTCTTTCCATTATCACAAATTAAATTATAGCCCGGGTGACTCTGGATAACACACAATGAAAATACTCTCTTTGAGCTATGATTCTAAATCCCCAAATGTATTTGTATGAATAAAATGCTGAGGTATCATTCCTCTGTCATTTGATATATCAAAAATTAGAATGTATTTTTTCCTGTGTGCTCCTCTGAAGCAGGAAATAATTTTCTTTTTTCTTTAGCTGCACCACAATCAAAGTTCTTAGGCATCTTTTCAGTAGTTTAGCTTAATCATACTTATGCAATTACTGTCAGAGTATGACATTTTCCTTTCACCTTTACTATTCCCTAGAGATTAAGCTATCAACCCTTCAAGATCATTACAGTTGTTTACATGCAGGTAGCAAAAAGGGTCTCAAACAGCTAGAAATCTTTATCTCTGGCTGTAGCATGAACCAAACTCCCTGTATTTTGGGGATTTTTTTATTTTGTACCATGGAAGCTGCATCCATACCTGAGAAATGGACTAACTAGGGGAACACAAATGTTTCTCTCTAAGATGTTTAAAACAATAATATAGCAATTTTAATGGAAGGATATTGGGAAAGAGGTTCAATTTTCTGTAGCTGTGTAGTAACGTACGTATTGAATTTAAGGTCAGGAGGTATCATTGCAGTCATTTATTATGGAAAATTTAAACACCAAAGTTTCACTTTGGGGTTCCCTCATGCAGCTCACATTGGGCCCAGTTCTCTGCTGATCTATTTTTTCGGGTCATTATTTATTTCCCGTAAATGAAAAATAAATGGATTTGAAGAAGCAAGGCAGGATGGAAGTAGTTCAGGATGGAGCATGGCTAGGGCAGTGAGAACTGCAGATGGGAGGGAGAGCAAATGTCAAAAACTATCCACAGAGTTACAAAACTTCTTTGATTTAGTGCAGTTGGCAGTGGCAGTTTTGCAATGCAAAGCAGACGGACCTCAGCAAAGGCTGAAGATATTGAGTTGTACACTTAGCTTGTACCAGAATAACCAGTAACTTCTATTATTCACAACTCTTTGAAGGTGCTTGCCCAACATGTACGTAGGTACCATATTCCAGCCATGTATTCGGCAATCACAAGACTGTATTAACAAGTCACAATGTTTCAAAAAAAGTAAAAGGGCATCAGTAAAGTAAGTTTGAACAAATATATCCACCTTCCCAAACCACCTCTTAGCTACAGTTATGGGTCACGTCTGCCTGGGACAGCATCTGATGCCTGATTTTAAACATGTTATTGATTCATCATACCCTCAAAGCTAAGGGTAACTTTCCATGTTCCTTGTCACAGACAAGAGGAAGGGAAGGGAAGGGAAGGGAAGGGAAGGGAAGGGAAGGGAAGGGAAGGGAAGGTCAAAAAGAAAAACTCAGGTCTTACCTAGATGCCTTCAATAGCTCTTAAACTTAGTA
Source organism: Chionis minor (assembly GCA_013398295.1). NCBI lineage: Eukaryota > Metazoa > Chordata > Aves > Charadriiformes > Chionidae > Chionis > Chionis minor. Next base: position 343,326 of record VZSF01007302.1, read on the forward strand.
GTCAGTAGAGACACAATAGCATCTCCAAGGGGAACTTTTCTCACTGAAGATGTGTTTAAGATGAAAAGGAATATTCTGGGTATATCTTTCAGTCTCCATGAATTATAGAAGCCAAAGCAACTAGATTGAACTCAATGGTCTTGTTTTAGAGGGTAAACACACACACACACACTGCACCCTGATTTAAAGGAAAGCTTAAATTATTGCAAAGACCACAAGCCAGCCTTATCTAGCCAGGACAGACAAAAATATAGATTTTTTTCTTAGTGAACAAGAAATGATGTAGCAGGTAGGTAAAGCAATAGGGAAGTAATCTCTATGGAACAGAAATACATGTTCTTGTTGGCTGTTAGTCCAGACGTTAACCTGCGGTAAAGTCCCAATTTTCTGGTTTTGAACAGAATTATATTCCCCTAGCACCTACTCCTCTTGAAGTTATCAACCTGCTTTAGTTTCAGAACTTATTGGAAGTTTCTTAAGACTAAATCAAGAGCATTGAGAGCTTTTGGAACAGGAGAGCAGGGTAAAAGCTCTTTGATCCCCAAGTGTTGTCATGTCATAGACATGCCAAAACCTCCCTTTCTGTTCTTAAAAATACAAGCCAGCCACAGTATTTGGATGTCGTCACTACTGCATGAACATGTTAAAGTATCTGAGATGAAAAAGTAATTTGTGTGATTTGGCTTAACACAATCTTTATCCTGCTCCTCTGTCAACTCAAGATAGCAGACACATCTGTAAACTGTTCTTTTTACTCCGTTCCTCTTAAGATCAGTTGGACCAATTAGGAAAGTAAAGATAAAATCCAAATGGAAAAGCTTTATCATTTTCCTTTACTCTTCTAGAAGCTTCTGTGCTACCTTATGAGTGTACAGTAGTGTGAAACACCACACTTGCAACATAAGACACCAAATTAAGCACCAAAAAAACCCCCAGTATAATGTTGATCCATGCCATATAGCCACTTCCAGCCAAAGGGGTCCTCATGCCATTATACCACCAAGAAGCAGTTTCACAAATATTCCAGGGTATGTGTTTACCTGCTAAAATGATGGGAACCATCTGGATAACACTTTAGACCTTTCTTTCCCTATTAAGCTGGCATGCTTAGGCTGACAGTTGTTGCACTGAGAGAAAACTTTGCAGAATTGATGAGTAGATGAGGAGGAGGAAGGAGCAGCAGATGAGCCTGACAGGTTTTGATTCTCCCTTTTGTTTTTATGCCAATTAAACAGTAACTTCTGCAGGTGTTTCTACCCCTGGGGAGGCTGGGCAGAGCAGTTGCTCTAGGATTGACCAGCACCGAGGCTGTGTGGGGTTCCGAAATGTCAGGTTTTGAAAACAGCAGCTGTTTTTGCAAAGCTCACATGGCTGAAAGGAATTGGCAGAGACTTACAAAATCTGTCTTGTTTCTCAGCTGTCTCCTCACTTGGCCTTTGGGAAACAGTTCTTGATCAGGTGAAATAGTCTTACAGACACACACATACACTCTAGCAAGTCCCTGGACTTCCATGTATATATTTGATACGAATAGTCATATAATATTAGCCTAATTATACACCTCTTCTCTCTTAATTTCTGTAACAAAATATGTTCTCAGCTCCATTTTGACCTGCCCAACACCACTAACTTACAAAATGCAAGATGCAAAAGAACTCATCGACATTTTTGAAACAGTTTCCTAAGGAAAAGTAGCTTCTGCAATCCTGCTGTATGTCTGCCAGTTCCCACTATTCATTAAATATGTTGGCCAGTCTCAATCATCATTAGACACAAGGTGTGTTTCAAGGATATTAAGGCTGCTAATGATAGTTAGGAAGAAAGAGGAGATGGACTACAGCTGGTGTTGTAACTGTAAGAATTGGATGTTCTGGATTTCAATCATAATATTTGACACCAGAGAATCTGCAGAATGGAAAAGAAATCAGATTTTGCAAAACCTCCTGCTAATGAAGATCCTTATTCTTTCCTTTCTAAATCCCTTTGGCAACTAGCACAATCTGGTGAACATTTATATAGTCAGCCTTGGTGTTCATGCTGTACAAATATGAAGATTGTATAATTACTCTCCTCCCTCCAGTTCTCAAAACTATATCAAGATACTTTCTTTTCTCAGTATATTACATTCTGCATTGCATTAAACTGAAGCAATTACTTAATGTTTGCGATGTTCACCTTCAGGTCTTGATCTTGAGTCGAATTACCCCAACGTAGGCATAAGAATCAGATTAACCTGTAGAGTTCTTCCTCTTTCTATCACTATATAATCTTCCCTTCCTTTACAATGTAGGACTAAGTTTTCTATTATTATGAAATTATTATGGAATAGTTAAAATCCATTCAAAAAGACTGTCAAGCTTGTTTTCAAAGACATTTGGAATAAAAATCTTTAAGAAAGCCATTTTCAGAAATTTCATTAACTCTTTTTCTTCCTTGAACTTATATTTTAGTTTTAAAGGTAATAGTATGGTCGTGTAAGCAAAAATTAGCATAAATGCAATGAACAGCACTGCTTAACATAATAGAAAAACTATCTGTTAAACAAAGAATTTCTTCCTTTAAAAAGACGGAAGATGATAGTATATTTTTTTAACTGCTTTTTCCAGTGACAAGAATGCAGCAAACATATCACTTGGCTGTATCAAGAAATTAAAGGATGAAGGCATTTTTTTCTACCCATGATTCAGCAGACTACCACAACCTGTGCGCAGCTTCAAGCATATGCATAACTAGACTTTAAGCATATGCTCAATAGATTTTTTTGAACTAGAGCCACATATTCTGTTCTGTGCAGTTTTCAACCTCTTCTAGCAGCTGAACTTCAAGCACAACACAGTTCCCACTTAGAAACCCAACTAAATAATTAATGTCTTATAAGCTTTCATTAAGAAACCCTTTATATATCAATGGTGGATAGGATTTCAAGATTTGATGTTTCACACATGGACATAGAGGAGGTTAATGGCCAAAAATAATCCTTTCCAAGCTCAAATTAATAGCTCTGCTAACTGGGATGTATAATAAATAAGTGTAGCAGCAATTTACTCACTCTCTGATTAGACTAATTTCACCATGTCAAAGAACAGGGAGGCAGACACAGATAACAATGCTCTATTAGTATTGACCACGAACTTTCATGTTAAATGAATGCGATTCTTCAGATTCTTTCCACAAACTTTACTTATTCTCTTTGATTGCAAGGACTATAACATTCAGGTTGCATTTCTCCCCTTACTGCGCAATACCTTGCAACAATTGGAGATATCCTCCATCAGCATTAAAATGGCATGAATTTCAACAATATTCATAGCAGAAGCAGTTTATTTAAGGGTCTTTAATTAAAGGTAGGAAACAGGACCTGCCTGTCTTACAAACTTCCAGAAGTGTCATGCTCTGAGTCTCTGGAAGTCATGATAGCAAGAGCTCCTGAAATACTCAAAACACGAATCTTTGGCCTTAATTTTTAGGCTGTTATTTCCTGAAAATCTTAGGCAAAAGCATTCTAAATAAGTGTACTCATTTCCTGTTTAATTACTGCTTTTTTGGCTTCTGGCTCAGCACGATAATAGGTTAAAGAATTTGTCCTGAGGACCAAGAGCTGTTTTACAAAGAGATTAAAAAGCACAGGCAAAATGATCATGAGCAATGTGTTCAGTGGACTCAGTCCAGTTCCCAAAGGACTGTAATACTGCATTAGGCAAAATATTTGTAGAACTTACAAAGCGCTGAGCAAAACCAGAAATAACATGAACTTCCTTTGATCTGTCCTAAGGGCAAATATAAAAGGATACATATAAAGGTATGGGAAATCTCACCTTAATGTTGCCAATACCTTGTAGGTCACAGGTTGTAGCTCCATCTTTCATGCTAGGACTTCTCCTGTACATTTCCTGAACACTCATTTGTAATAGATTTTCTCAAAATATTTTTTTTTTCTTAAAATACATGTAACAGGAAACAGATGGTTTCCAAGTAATTCCTCCTCCAAAGTAAGCAAGACAAATATTGAACCAGAATAATGACTCAATGATTTGCCTCAGTCAAGTTACTTAAGGTTGCTGCTTTGGTATTAATTGCTACTTTAATTACACTGACAGTAAGTGTAGTTTGTAAATTAGACCCTGCAGGGTCATTCAGGAAAATGTTGAGTTGGATCTTGGTTCTGCCTTTAACTTCCCACATTACGTACATCAAGTCACCTGGGCTTGGTGTCCCATATTTCAGCTACACAGTGGCTAACACTTCGCATCCCTAAGGGATTTGTATTCTGTATATCGGGTCTTCTCCTGTGCCTCAGACCTGGCACCGTCCACGCCTTAGAATAACCAGGGATGGGTTGCACCTGTGCAATGCAGGTGTCTGCCTTTGATCTAGTGACTCCTGTGTCCCTCTATAATTGAAGGAAAGCAAAAGCTGGTTTGGGGACACCTAAAGTCTGTATATGAATTATTTCCCCAAAGTGCCTCTGTTGGTGAGAAGGGTAGCGTGGGATGACTGGTGCAGATCTGAAAGTCTACATGTTAGCTATCAAAAGTCAGCAAAGAAAGTAATTTACTTTCACCTCTGTAAAAGACTGGTTTGATGTGTAACTACTTTGAAGAACCGGTGAAAGCAAAAATATGAAGTATACTTATGTGTGTATAAATATACATGCATACATACACCAATAGATACAGAACACATTTTTATCCATATATATAAAAGTGTATCTTATACATACATTTTCAGGATACATTAAAGGTTTTGTTTTCATACCAAACCTTGTGCCTGAGAGACTGGCAGAAAAAAATAGTGAATATTCTATTGTAGATGGTACAGATATATGAGAGTTGAGGTCATCTTTTGATCATCATCAAACTCAAAATCCTCAATTATGCTATCTTCGTGAGCTGTCCAGGATGTATAGTCTGTCTTTTACTCAGTGCAAATTGATAATCGAAGAATTGTGTAACTTTATTCAAGTTACACACAGAGTAAAGCTACTTTCCGAAGATCCCATGAAGTAGAACCAATAGCTGAATTCATTTGATCAGGCACAATCTCATTTTATGCAACAAGAGCACTCTTACTCTCCAAGCATCAGAGCTGAAGTGGGCTATCCACACTGTATATTTGCAGGTACGCTGTACTCAGGCAGACTGTAAATTATCCTTTCACATCCTTAAGTAAAATTGTAGAGGTCCTTGCTATAAAAATATGCAAGCAGGCACAAATGTGATGGGCATTTTAAGCAGAGATAACCTCCTGTGCCTAGTTCCTGAAAATGAACAGCTAGACTGCTGGCAATTATCTCTAATTACAGTTGGTATAAAAGGTTTTTCATAATGCACTTTTGTACAGTGTGCAACCTTGAAATGAGGTCCCAAGGCTGAAACATTTGTTCCCCTTCTCCATTAAGCGCATTTTAAAAAGTAATAATTAGAAGATCATTCAGGAGGAAAAATAATACTCTGACATGGTCACTTAGTAAATACATAAGACGTTATTTGCCTCTCAAGAGGCCTGATCCTGTCCCAGTGATTTAATATTAACCATCACATAATCACATCACCAGAAACCTAATGAAATTCAACAAAGGCAAGTGTAGGGTCCTGCACCTGGGGAGGAATAACCCCATGCACCAGTACAGCTTAGCGGTGATCTGCTGGAAAGCAACTCTGCAGAAAGGGATCTGGGAGTCCTGGTGGACAACAGGATGCCCATGAGCCAGCAATATGCCCTTGTGGCCAAAAAGGCCAATGGCATCCTGAAGTGCACCAAAAGGAGTGTAGCAGGCAGGTCAAGGGAGGTCATCCTCCCCCTTTACTCTGCCCTGGTGAGGCCCCATCTGGAGTCCTGTGTCTAGTTCTGGGCTCCCCAGTTTAAGGACAGGGAACTGCTGGAGACGGGAAAGTGAAGGGCCATGAAGATGATGAGAGGGCTGGAGCATCTTTGTTATGAGGAAAGGCTGAGGGAGTTGTGTCTTTTTAATCTAGAGAAGAGAAGGCTGAGTGCTTATATGCTTATAAATACTTCAAGGGAGGGTGCCAGGAGGAGGGGGAAAGTCTTTTTTCAGTGGTGCCCAGTGATAGGACAAGAGGTAACAGGCACAAACTTGAATATAGGAAGTTCCATCCAAACACGAGGAGGAACTTTTTCCCTTTGAGGGTGGCAGAGCACTGGAAGAGGCTGCCCAGAGATGTGGTGGAGTCTCCAACTCTGGAGACATTCAAAGCCCACCTGGATGCTCTCCTGTGCAACCTGCTGTATGTAGAACTGCTCTGGCAAGGGGGTTGGACTAGATGATCTCCAGGGGTCCCTTCCAACCCCTAACATGCTATGATGCTATGATTCTATGATTCTATGATGAGAGCCAAAAGAGGAGAGAGAAGGAAAGTGTCATTAAACACATTTTCCAAATAAAAAATCTGCCACAAAATGTGCTTTATGTACATTCAACATCAAAGTTTAGAAGATTGCCAGTCTGCAAACTCCTAGCCCAAGGGTGAATTGTAGGACCAATCACTTTGAATTTGTCAAGAAAGCTCTCCATCTGTCAGCCTCAGCCTTGTTTGTATTTTTCATTGATTGTTTTTTCTTTTTTGGATTTTCACCTGTCCACATTATAGTGATTAGCTGTAAAGCAAATAGATCAAGACATCTTGATAAGGTAGCAAAGGGACAATTTTCCTTCAGTGCTCGGAACATAAATATTAGACTGGTCTTGTCAAACAGATCTTACTATAAGACCTTGCCAGATGCTTATAATTTTGTCAATCCATTAATCATTCCAACCAGAACTTCATTGCTTGGACTGCTTTCTCAAACTGAGCTCTGTTGGTAAACAATTGCTTCTGGGAAAACCTTGGAATTAAAATTCTGACTTTTATTAAACACTGTTGATAGGGGACATAAGGGGAACTGAGCTGAAGATGAAAAATAATCTCTTATTTATGTACTGGGTAAAAACTTGGTTCGTTAGTGCCTGTCTCTTCATGTATTCCTTATGTTACTATAGGTACCGTGAAATCTTCAATATTTACTGAATCCTAACATTTATCTGACCCACTGCATTTGCTGTGTTTAAAAGCAAGATTGCTTTGAATGCTCTGCTAAATGTAATTACTGGGAACAACAAATAAAAGATCTTAATGACCCTCCTTGTATCTCGCTGTTCTTAGAAATGAGTTCAAAAGTTCGTTTGACTAGCCAAAAGAAAAGAGAAGTAGAAAAATAAAATTTTTGCTTGTCCATAAGTTCTCTAATCTCAGGATTCTGCTTAAGTACTTTTCAAATAATATAACTCATGAAAATCCCTGTGAAGCGAATGAGCTTCAGCATATCAATCTTGGAGAGTTACGTAATGTGAAGGGCCTGATTCTGTGGAGAGCTGGTTGTGCTTTCTTGGCTTTAAAATCAAATGAAATCGGTGTCTCTTCTCACCTTCAATGATCAAAAGATTCTCTTGAGCCATTATGTTAATTAGACTCATAAATAGTACTGAATTAAAATAGGATACTTCATATTTGCAAAAGGCCTTGAGATCTGCAGGTGAAGGTGCCCATATTATCACCCGCATTCTACAGATGGGAAAGAAAAATGACTTATTCAAAATAAGCCAGGAGTAAACCTAGAAGCAGATCTTTTAAGTCTCACTTCAGTGCTCCATGCATACGTGGGAAACTTTGTTTCAAAGCACCAGTCCTTAATCAGGAGAAGCTATGCTCTCTGTATCAGGTTTTAAGTTGACATGTTAATTATTTTACAACAGGCTTGTGTCCTAGAAGAGAACTGGTTGCTCCAAACTTTATGGCACCAGTCATTAAGGGTGGTGCCATAAAAGGGTATTTAAAATTAATTTGGTTATTCATGAGTACAAAACTATACCATGAAAGTCTGAGCTGAAAGAGAATAGCTTGAAGCAATGCTGAAAAACGGGACCCACTGAACATTATAATTTCAGATAACAGGTAATTTAGGTTAACCCAGAGAACTGTTATAGCTGTATGACAGAGCACTGTGTTTGCGTTGCTATTCGTTATCACATTTTCAAACCCATGAGCACTGAGGTATGTTGGGTCTGATCTTCAGCTTTCGTCAACTGCAGCTCTGACATTGTAGGTAGGCTGAATCTGGGTAGTTTGCAAAGTTTTATGGATAATAACAATGAATAAGACACAACTAAAAAGAACCTTTTTTTTACATGTAACTTATGTTACAGAACTCTGAGATTGCCCTTAGGGGGCAAAACAGAAAACCTTTTTAAATGGAAAAATTTGTGGAATGGGAGAAGGTGTGTAGTTCATGTCTTGCCTCAGCATCCCATATGTTGCTTCAGAAACACAGCAAAGGATATGTTTGACAAAGACAGTTTCTCTGTTGTGCAAAAAAGATTAGCTGTCTCTGTTGTGGTCCTGCTTGTTGTAGCGTCCATGCCAGCAATTTTCAGGAGTCTCCCAGTCTTCCAAGGTTGGGAAGCTTAAAAATGTTTAAGTATGTGCTTTTCAAACATATCAGGAGCAGTTCTGCTAGAGACTGGAGGAGACCCAGTCTATCGCTGAGACCATAATTCTCGAAGAGGAAAACCAGGTACCCCCAAATGGATGGTCAGAAGATGGGTTGGTGCAAGTGGCTGTGTTATCAATAAATACACTGATGGCTTGCATGCTGCTGTCTCTGAGCTTTCTCTGGAAAAAGAGACAGCTTTTTCTTTTTCCAGAGAAAGCTCTTATGTAGAAGTCTTGGGAGCTGGTTTTCATGACAGTTGTCTTAGAAGCATCTGCTGTATTTCCATAGTAGAACTACTCTGGGTCTAGCACACAATCAGACATTAGGTAATGGGTTACAGATGACCAACTTCTTAAGGACTAGTAACTCCACGATGCTGGCAAGTGGAAACCCTGAGAGGGACATGGAATCAGTGGAGAACATTGTCTTGTCCTGGGGGAAACATACTTTGACCTCCTGTAATGACAGAGGACCTGATTAAGTGTTATCTGATTCTTTCAGAGAGTCTATTTTACTTTGTCCAAAAGAGAATTTCTATAAACATGCTTCTATTACTTGTCTTGGAATTACACATCAGAAAACACACACTAAAAATTTTATGTGGTTCTGAGTAAGAAAGTAAAGATTAGGAAATGAAGGATGATCCCCCCTAAGACCGAAGAAAGGGTGTGGGAGGACCTGCAAGCTTCATAGCCTTGTTCTGAGTTGTTTACAACTATGAGATTAATTTTGTTTTTTCAGGCTTTTGCATCAGTCTTCTTCTCTAGTAGAACTTTTGGAGTTCAGCTTTACAAGAAAAAGCCAATTACAGCAAAGAAAGAGGAAACAGTATGCTAAATTCAGGCAATTGGGAGAGGTTTTTGTATCATTATTTACACGTATACAGTTGCTCACTAGAGAATGGAGTAAGACCAGGTCTTTACACAGAGATTTCAAAATTTCGATTAGTCTGATATATCTGTATCTACTTTTATGTCACTAGAGAAAATATGTTATTTTGCCAATTCACTCTAAAAGAAAGCTTTTCAACTCTACAAGTGAAATTTGGAGGAGTTGATCAGACAGCTGCAATGATCATTAGTTTGTAAGGAAAGCTGGTGTTTCCACAAGTGGTGGTTAGATAATATTAAGGAAGAAACTTTTCTCACTTAGCTGAAGTGAGGGAGTTTTGCGAGGTCTCTCTTCTCAAATAACGAGTGTAATTTGACTAATGCAGTGGTACCAGGAAAAGTTAACTGTATGTTCACAGGAAGGCAATGTATCACACTGTTCTGAACTTGCCCAAATAGTGGACAGAGCCCTAATAGACTTTCCCTGAATCAAATACCGACTATTATCCCAGTTCCTGATGAACAGGACTCTTTTTTTTTTTCCAAGTTCCTTGGGTCTAGCCAGGCTGTAGGACAGTAATGACACACCCTTCCTGGATGCAAACTCTACCCTTCACTTTCTCCACAGAAAATGAGCCCTTCTCTCTCATCCCCGAAAGTTCAGTGGGAGATGGACTAAGGATATGCACTCAGAGGGCTTCACACTTCATTCCATGCCTATTGCCTTTCATTTAAGTAGCATAATAGATACATTAATTTATTTCAGGAACAGACACTCTCCTGCCTTAGATTCCTCACCAGTATGGGCAGTTCTTCAAGCGATTTCCAATCAGTTTTCTCCTCTGAACCAGCCTTCCTTTTATACTCCACCCCCTCTTTTGCCCTGCTTCAAGTAAGTTTTATTCAATTTTTTTTCTTTGCTTGCCTTAAAAAAAATTCTTTTATGGCCTTTTTCTGCTTAGTGTTCTCTGCACAGCAACTGACAAGAAATTTTTCCTTTTATAATCTCCAGTCATACACTCAGGTGTCTCCCTGACTAGCCACCTTAGGTGGTCAAAGTGGCCTTTTAATTATGTGTTGCTAAGTTAACAAAGGTGAGATTTAGCTATTGGAAGGTGGACTTCTAAAAGGTAGATACCTAATTTGGAGCTGATCATTCTTGTCACCCTTTTAATGAATAAAAGGACATATGTAAAACTCTAGTGGTGTCTATCTTGGATACTTAGGTTAGCATGACCTGAATTATCCTCTAATGTCCTCTTGGTGATTATTTAACTGTAAGATGAGCCTATCATACTAATTCAAATGTTTAACTTCTATATAAGGTTACAATAATCCTGCCCCGGTGTTATGACTCAGAGTAGGGGGAATGTAACTCCAGGAGATGAGAACATGTCCCGTTTTAAGTCTTTTGGTGCAACGATCTTGATTATAGTTTTTAGCATCAGCATCAGAAAAAAATAATACGGAAACGTTACCACAGATTCATTCACACTGCACTTTCATTAGAAATTCTGAAAGAACAACTGCCTGTTGAATCCCAGTGATAATGCTAATACACATATAACGAAAATAACTATGATTCTATGATAACCAACTACTGACAGGCTTAGTTGTTAACTTATTTTGCATGGGAAAAAATAGACAGTAACCATTTAGCAGCAGAATTCTCTTTGATTCTTTGGCTTCCTGATAGTTTCAGGACACAACCAAAGGGAAATTTTCTGAAAATGCATTTTCAGGGTAGGTATGGGAGAGTCACTTAACCTCTGAACTGCAGAATTCAAATGAGACATAATAACTTTCCTGGTGTAAAAAGACATACCATCTTCCCCAAATGGTTGACTGTCAGAAGCTGAAAGAACACACCAAGGCAAGGCCAAGTTTACGTTTGCCAGGTTTCTTTTAAGCTTTGTCAGACATGATGCTGAATTAGGCAGAACTTCCACCTGACCATAGCAAATACTCTTAAAGTGCCTCAAATTAAGCTATTAAAGACAGGCGTTAATAACAATAGCCCTTCAAAAGCCTTTGGTCATTTTATAACACTCAGAGTTAGGATTAGAGATTACTAACAAGGTGGTGAAAAACTCCAATAACATTTTCACCTATAAATTTTCTTCTGATACCGATTTTTTACTCCCCTCTTCTAAGGCTATTACAGAGAAACATTATTGTTAAGAGACATGCAAGTGATAATATATTATATTAAACCTTTCATGGACATTTAGGTTTGGTGAACTAAAAATGAGTCTCTCTGGTTAGTAACAAAGTAACAATATACATCCCTTTTCATAACGTTTTGTGATCTAATAGGCAAAATGGATAAAGGTGTGAAATAAGACTGTAAAATTTTTTGCCCGTGCTTCGGAATTTTACCAAACGTGTTTTTTATGCAAACAATGTATGTTTTATTTTTACTTGTGGTAAGATTCTACTGGCAGTAGATACTCTGTAGAGTGCAGTGGGATTCCAATTTTTCTTGTCAAAACAATTAAGAAAAGAAAAAGCTTTCAGTGCCAGATGTTAAAAGATTAAAAAACACCTATCGTGAACTTGTCAGGCTGCAGAAACCTAAATTTTTTTCAGAATGTGAAAAATTCTCCTTCAGTCACCACCATAAGAATGAAAGATACTAAAGAGGAACAACAATCCTAAAGCAGGCAGAGGCATTTGTTCAGCTGAACCACTCTCTAGACTTTTATAATCAAGGTGTAGGTTTAGTTACCCATAAAATCAAGCGGCACCTTTAGAAACAACCTGGGACAGCTGAGATAGCCACACAGAACTGGCAGATGTGACACCGTTGACACAGAAGATCCAGGTCCTCTTGAAAGTAAAGTGAAGTTCAGGCAAGATAACCTATGGTATTGCAAAGAGACACAAAGGTGTGAGCAACCAAAACACATCTAGAATCTACTGAGCACAGATAGAACTGAAACACACACCTCACCTGTGAATACCTAAATGTTTATTTAAATTCAGTTGTTTTAATCTTTGGCTGAATCCACTTCACCAGTTGTACCTGGAGGTAGAGTCAAGCAGGCAGATCCAAGTATAACACACTCTGTAGTTCCCAAGGCTGTTTTTTTCTTTTTTTTTTTTTTCATAGAGCCACTTCATTAATTCAGAGACATGCATGGTAAATAAGAAAGGCAATACTTGTGTCTCCCAAAGAAGCCTGTGTGAATATTGCCCGTTTTCCACAGCAATGCTAAGAGACATTCATCTATTGTGGAGGTGGCTATGTATGGTGACTGGAGTAAACAAAACAACCCAAACAAACACAAAAACAGTCCCTGCCTTGCAGCAGAGAGGCGACATGGACAGAATTGCAATCAAACTGAGCAGCTGTAGTAGAGATCTTACCACAGAAAACCCAGCAAAGCCACAGGGAGGGTGGTGGAGCAAAGTTAATCCTATTATAAATTAGCTTGTGCTTCCTGCTCTGAATGCTCGGGCTGCCCTCTTTGTTTCTAGAAAACATGATTTGGGAAGCTTAGCCTGCACAAACAACTGAGTCAACAAGTCCTGCGGCTGCAGGAAAGAAACAGGACAGCACTGGTTTGTACTGATTCATGGCTATTTATTCAAGGTTTAAAGATATAGTCATAGATCACCAGAATCTAGATTCTCCTCTAAAAGGATAAACCTTGAATTAATTGGTTGATTAAGTTGTTCCTCTTTAGCCCCTGTCAGTGAATTACGGCCTAGTAGGTTATCTGTATGTAAAACATACATCAGAACCATGGGCTCCAATCTAGTAAGAAAATAGGTCCTGATACTCATAGATCTTATTCATGCATACCATCTGGTTAAAGGATTCATCCAACTACCTAACTTGTAGCAAAAGCAAATAAATCCTAAAAATAAAGGAGGATAGTTTATCACACCTGGGATCAGCTTGAGTCAAAACACGATTAAGGTATAAAGTCTGCATCCTATTTGTGCTAATGATTATATTAGCCTTTTTTTTTAAGAAAAAAAAAAGCATATTTACTTGAACTGACACATGTAGTTGACTTTAAAAAAAAATAAATCTACCTGTTTCATGGAAATCTTAGGGTGTTTAGTAGACATCAATGAAATTCTGAAACACACAGACCAAAGACCTTGCCCACATATACATAGCTGTACAAACTTTATACATGCTGTCAGGTAATAAAGAGATAGTCTTTGGCTTAACCCATGTGTTAACAGACACAAATGCTTAGCCATGAGCAAATAGGTAATCCTGATTTAGAGAACACACAATTTGAGGTTTCAAAGCAAGAACAAATATACTTGTTAAAGGAGAACAAGGTGGTAATTGCCAGGAAACCTAAAACAGGAGGGCAAGATATGAGATATGAACACTCTGTTAATCACAGTGCAATTTTGTTTGCTTATAGGTCATCTGGCATAAAGCCCCCAAAACAGAGAATAATGAATTCTTGTCATCACTTGAGCATTTGATGCCCTAAAGATACTCAGGGGCTTCGGTGTCTTTTATTTTTTGTCGTAGGTACTAATCGTCCAGGAACAAATGACCAGACGTTTATATTGCTTAGCTACTTTACTACATTTCCCCCCAGTGCTATGGAGACTTAAAGACATCTCTAAGGCACAACCTGCAGGGTGATTTGAACGGGTAAAGACATAAGATATTGATCTGTGGATCAGCACAGGAGAAATGGTGGTCAGCCTTATTTTTGACTGATTCCCTACATTATCTCCTATATTTGGCATCTGTTTCACGAAATGTAAATTCCGTTTGAGATGGTGATTACTAGAAAAAAATATTGTTTACTCTCTATGCTCCTTGTATCAGTGGAAAATTCCTTCAGAAAGGAATTTTTGAAGGCACCAAAGGGCAAAGAGTTGGTCACCTCGTAGCCTCTGAACAATGCTGGATATGTTTCCATCCTGCGGCTGGAAGCGTGCACACCACACGCACTGTGTAATTGGCTAGGGAAAGACACTGAGGACACTTTAGTCATCCTCAGCATTAAAAAATGCATATCACATGCATTTTCTTAAGAAAACTAAATTATAATAGCTAAATTAATAAGCTAAATTATAATGGGTAAAGACTGGCTGCTTTATACATGTCTGACAATTCTATTCTTCCCTTACAAAGTTGTGAACATTTCAAAAAAAAAAAAAGAAGTCTTTGCTGTTCAGCATAGATTTAATAGGACAGTTTTACATTAGCTGAATATTAAGTAATTGCTAAATGAGATCTTCAGGCACGATAAGTAAATAAGAGCTTAATCTACTTGCTATATAATTATCTTAAAATTATACATAAAGCAGTATGTAATTAAAACTATTCTTACAGTATAAAAATAGGAATTCAAACATGAGAGCCACAGCTATCCTTAGAAAAAAATGATTCACCATTAACCTGTTTTATATATATTCGTTTCTACAGACTTTAATGAATTTAAGTGAGTGCTTGAACGCTCTGAGAGTAAACATGCTACGGAAAAAAGTTCAAATGGGATTTTCTCTACTTCAGACACTGATGTTTCATGGTAAACCTGGTGTCCACTAGGACCCCTAGGGTCTTCTCTGCAAAGCTGCTTTCCACACCATCAGTCCCCAACCTGTACTGGGTGTCTTGGGTTATTTCTCCCCAGGTGCATGATTAGCATTTCCCTTTGTTGATCTTCATGTAATTCCTCTCTGCCTATTTCCCCAGACCAACCTGGTCCCTCCGAATGGCAGAACAACCATCTGGTCAACCACTCCTCCTGAATTTTCACCATCTCCAAACCCTGTCCCATCATCTGTCACTAATGAAAATACTACATGGTATTGGTCCCAATATGGACAGCTGTGGTACACCATTATTGACTTCCCTCCTGCTGAACTTCATGCTGCTGATCACAATCTTTTGATCTCAGCAACGCAACCAGTTTTCAGTCCACCTCACTGCATATTTATCTTACATGTTCATATGATAATACTCCAGGCATCATTGTTTCCTGAGTTGTTTGTGGATCTGCCTGAACAGTTACACATAGAGAAAGTACGTTAATCCAGACTTTGTGGGGCTAAAGACGTACACAGTAATCACAGGGCCAGAAATATACTGTTTTCTGTTGAGCGTTTAAAGTACCATAGCTGGCTATGACTTACTCTGAGTCAGTCTGCCAGTCACAGTAGTGCAGCTGATGCTAGGATTCATCTAATTTAGTTTTAGCTGCCAAAAAGTTAGCTGTCTATTCTAAGCCAGTCTTTTAGGCTGTCTCTGTTGTCAACACACAGAGACAAGTACCCCCAGAGGGCGATTCATCCAACCTCTCTCTTTGCATCGACTCCAGAGAGAACATAATGAATGACTTTGATTAGATGCCTAACTATTAGATGGTGGAGGTTAGGGAAGATGAATCCCATCAGAAAAAAAAAAAAAAGGGGTTGTAGGAAATATTATGCAGGCTCTCTGCCAGCCAAGGACTCTTCTGTGCAGTGACACTTGGTGATATTCCAGATCCTTTTCTCTTCCAAGCAGTGAGCAAGGGAAGAAGCAGAGGAAGAGAAGAACTTGACTTCTATATTCCTGGGGCATTGGGTTTTTTCTGCTTGTCTCTATGGTGAATTGAGATGAAGGAAGTCCTCTCTGGAGTGGCATGGAGTGAGTAAGCCGGGGTCAGCGTGCCCAGGTTTATTTGCTCTTTCCCGTGCTGCTACATTCTTGCATTGCCTGTTGTGCTAGTTTCTTGCAGGAAGGCAAATTGCGTTCTCCTGCTTTAATACTAACAAGGCATTTGTACTGTTGAAACAGCAGGCAGAGGGCATCCAGAGAGCAAAGGGAATGTGAGTCTGGTTTCTGTACGAACGGCACAAGCAGGCTGACTTAGGTTTCCAGGGTAAATAAGGCCTAAATCTTCTTGCTTGTCTGTGCTATGTTAACACACAAGCAATCAGAGCACTGAGCCATTGCGACTGATATCTGAAATGTGGTCCAGGCCACGATTATTATGTGAGCAGATTCTTTCCGTCAACTTTGGTTTCACTCTCCAAACTAAAGTCTTTTAGTTTTGTTTCCGGATCCACAACCGTTCTTTACGATGTCCACAGTGAACAAGGGATTCAACTCCTTTTCCAGCATAGTATCTTAGTCTTGGTATGATCTGTTTATTTACTTTTTTTGCTTCATTGTAACAATGATAATGCACAAAGAAATTCCTACTGCAGCTACTGTTGGAAGGCATTATAGAGAAATTTAGCTAAGGGAGGAAAAATCAGAATAGACTAGGGGAAGAAACACTTGATGTACTAGCCTGCCCTAAACATATGTTAGGTTTTGTCACCAGGTGTCCATCAGTCTTGTCTTCTGTTGCCCACAGTAAGATCAGCCTTCACATAGTCAATGAGAAAGTCTGGAAATAAAAAAATTAGATGTCAGGATCTGTGATTAGACCCAAAAGCCACTGAGCCAGAGGTCAAGGCATGGACGAAGCCACAGAGCAAGAGATCAAAAAAGCCATTCTTGGAGCTTCCATCTTTTCTTCCAAATTTGTCTTCTTGAAAGATTTAGTTAAGCGGAAGGACTTTGTTGAATCAATAGTGGTCATGGTCCATAATCCTGATGTTCCATGATTCCTACAGTCCCTTCTGGTCCTCTTTTCTCTGATCGCAAGTATTATCTGTGATTTTTTACTACCATGGTTTAGGTACATAGGTAACCAGGCTTGGTTTAATTTGTACTAGAGAGTTACTGATGAAAAAGAATTATGTATACTGTATACACGTATAACAAGGGACCATCCTGAAGAATTTTCAGTTTACATTGTGTATTTCTTGCTTAAACCCATGACCTTGCAGTTTATAAAGTATTTCAGAATGTTGACTATAGTGCTTTCACTCAGAGGTGTCTGCTTTTGTCCAACTGTTTAATGTGTAAAAAATATATCCTCACTAATGTGTTTCGAAGCAGGAAATTTCAGGTGATTGAAAATTAGATACGTGAGTTTAAAACAATAACTTTGGCTTCCTTCACCAGGAAAGGAGAGATAGAAGCAAGAGATGGGTTTGCCAAAATGTGGGGTTCCTTTCACAATTGGAGATGTCTTTTGTCAAAGACTTCCATGCAGAGCTGGCAAATATGACTGACAACTTTTGGAAGACACAGACTGCTTTTGGAATGGCACCTGGAAACTTGAAAGGATACTCCACAATGCCTAAAATTACTCTGCTTCAGTCCTTAGAAAATTTATACCAACAATAATGGTTCACAAAAGGAGGCTTTTTGGAGCCACTATGAAATCTTGTTAAGCCTTCACAGCATTCTTTGTGCTGAGTCTTGTCAGATGGATGCCTTAGGTGTATAACCCTCTATAGCTGGTAAGAAAACCAATTTTCATTGTACAGAAGGTTATAGCACTTTGATTTTTTAAATCAGTTGAGAAAAAAAGCATGATTTCCAAGAAGGTGAATTCTTTTGGGGGCGAAAAAAAAAAAATCCGGTTTACATTTTTTGTTTGTTTGCATTTTGGGGAAAAAATAGAAAAGTGGCTGGGACAGGATCTGACAGCTTCACCTGTTAGTCTGTCATTTATTGTAAAAGTGGCCCATGTAGGCTGCATGTTGAACAGGCTGCCAAAGTTTAGCAGCTTCTACCTTCTTTCAGGCTGTCACCTCCATCGATCACCTCTAAAATGGTAGATCTCAGAGATCTGGTTATCTCCCTCCCTTTCAGATCCTTGTAGTTTGATGGAGACACCTCTTACTGGTTTCCCCTAAACACACTTCAGCAAATGGGTGACTTATCCAGTAATTTTGTCATTTGATTTCCTGTGGTTGTAATGCATTTCTTCATACACTTGTTTATAGAAGTCATTCCCGAATCATGTGTAGTACTTCTCAGTGATAACTTGGGTGGTCTTTTGGAAGCCCTTGTTCTGCACATTTTCCATATGGCGTGCAAACAGATTAAGAATCCTGTCATAATGTTGGCTTAGATTGCAACATTTCTTTAGTAGTATCATATATCAAACATTTATAACCATGTTTACAATGCAAATATCTATGCAAGACAAAATTATCTTTCACAATTATCAAAAGACATTTCCCCAGAGGAATTTTTATTTAGCTTCCAGTGCATGTTTGGATGAGACAAGCTTTTTCATTGAAGTTAGATAAACACATACCCAAAGATGTACAAAGAGAGAGAAGCCTCTTAACTTGCAGTCTACGTGCCTTTGCTTTGAAGAGTACTTAAAAGGTATCAAAGCGTTTCCCAGCAATGGTTTGATGTATTAATCATAGTAAGATTTGTGATTGCAAACAAACCTACTATTTCAGTCCCTTGACATTTTGGAAAGTGGGTGTCAGACACAGAACCTTCAGTTTTCAAATGGCTTTTAAATTACTTTAAATCAGAGAGGTGGGAAAGGAGAGAAAGCAAGTATATTTATTGTATGCTTTAGTAAATGGACTTAAAAACTCAATAGGCCTTAAATTCAGTGGAAAACGTACCAGAAAATGGCACCAAGAATTCCTGTCATTTTTAAATGATCAGATGAAGTCCTGTTTCCACTGAAATCTATGCAGATTTAAACACCAGTCTACCAAGTTTTCCTCTTGCTTTCTGCTTATCCCAGCCTTAACTGCCCAGAACGCAGAGGCATAAACAAGGTAATGCTCCACGCATTATTGTCCTCTAGTATTGCCTCATATAGAAGAATGTCTCAACAGTTCTTTGTGACTCAAGAACATACATGCAAAAAATATTTCATTGAGTTAGAATCACAGAATAATCTAAGTCAGAAAAGAATTTAGGAGGTTACCTAGTCCAACTCCCTTCTCAGAGAAGGACTAATCAGACCTAGTTATTTATGGACATACCCTGCTGAGTTTTGAACACCTCCAAGGATGTAGACTCCACAGTCTATCTATGGAACCTATGTTTTACTATTCTTATGTTTAGGTAGGCACACCCCACCTATTTAATCTGTCCTGAATAAACTTAAGAGGTTGCATCTTGTATAACTTGCACTTATTAGTATTTAGCACTCGAGGTTACAAAAATGGAGAGAAGATGGCATTTTTAAGGTAGGTTTAATATGACATTTCAGCAGTGGAATTCAGCTATGGATTAGGAGATTTATTTTTTTTCTAGATATACATGTCTATCTGTGGGTTGTCCGCTATACACAGGCAACAGAGTTTAGAACGCTAAACCATTCTCTTGAACTATATATTTAGGCATCTGTGACAGGCTGTAAAAACCTCACACTGTTAGGAGTCAGAGGACTAAAACAAGCATTTGGGAGAGCACGTCATCTGATCTGTCTTAGATGCCAGCTCTGAAATGAGCTGACCGACCACCTGGAGGGTGCCTGTTTCTCTCTACTACCTGTTGGACCAGTTGATGGACCAATTAAGAAACAGATGAGCAATTTTTGGACATCTACAATGAGATTAATTCAATTTTTAGATCAATTTGGTTAAAATAGTGTAGGAAATAACCCTTAAGGCTACATCTATGCCTGTTTTTTGGCTCTTTAAAGAAGAAGAAAACCTCTATTAACAAGCCTTTGGAGTATACCAGCTTAACTGAGCACTTCAAATGGTGCTTTAAAAGCCATGTCACATGAGACCAAGTGCAAGAAACAATTTCGTGCTATCAAAAACCATACAAAAACCTACGAGACAACAATTCATTAGTGAACATGACCATAATGTGTTCTTAAAGTCATACTGACATGATGGTAAGCAGCAACACTAATAGCTTCTTCTTGTCAAGCGAGTTATCCTTACCTGGTCATATATGCATTATGAATTACCATGTTCAAATATGTACCTATTGTAACTTATTATCTAAATACAGCAGAAACCCAAGCCTCTAGTTGTGTTACACATTGTTTCCTTTGAAAGGCATGGGTCAGTCACTACCTCAAACTGATTTGCTTATGTTTAATATTTGTAAGTTTCGGCTAAATAACGCTTCAGCGGCTTCAATTAAACTGGTACTTAATGAGTTATAAAGCAGAAATGTGCAAAAATTATAAAGACTAGATGTTATCTTTAGTTACCAAGACTCATTGATAAAATCAAAACCAGGTAGGTGACCAACTTCATGTTTTGCTAACTAACTACATCATTTGAGATGAGTGAACAACTACAGATGTCTATTTCTTTGTATGGACCAAAACAATCTGAGGGTAGCTAATGTAGAAATGTAAATACAAGTGTCTAAAGCCGAGTAACATATTCCCATCTTAACAAACACACATAAGGTCTCACAGACTCAGAGAAGCTAATTACCATCATAACTTCCCAGTGAAACAGGGAAAAATTACACTGATGACGGGTTCAGCTACAAATATATACCAGAAAGAAGTCCAAGTTCAGGTTCACACATTTGCATCTCCTCTGGAAAGATCCCTGGCCCAGCTCTGTGACCAACATCAGGAACATGGCAGCACTGCAAGGACTGTGAGCAGACCTTAACACAAGGCAGTTTAGAATGTCACCAGTTGAGGTCAGAGGTCACGTATATGAGCCAGAAGCTTCTCTTTTGTGCCATAAAACCCACGTTCAATATGAAACTGAGGACACACTTGTGACTTTCTTTGCTGGCTGTAGGATAAATCTAATGATTGCCTGAAACCGGAATCTGCCAACTGTTCAGGTGACTGAGATGAAGCAAAACTGAACCTTCCTTACTTGTACCCCAGACACAGAACCACAGAATCAGAATTGTATTGGTCATGAGGAACCTTTAAAGACCATCGAGTCCAACTGCCCTGCCAGAGTCAGGGGAACCTTTCACTAGATCAGGTTGTTCGTTAGCTCAGGGTTACATCCCTGATATGCTCTTGCCTTCTCTGTCCAAGTGGTGAGGGAAAATAATTTTTGTCTAGACTTAATACCCCAGTCTCTGCTTTCAAAACCCTGTCAGACAACCCACCTGGGTTTACACGTTTGCAGAAGACCTTTCTGTAAAAAAAGTCGAGCCCTCCATGTAGTAATTATTCCACCAAGATCAGATGGTCAGCATGCAAAAAACAAGATGTCTTCTTTTTCACAGAAAAAAAGCTATTTTACTCCAGCTGAGTAAGATCACACCCAAAGTGCCTCAGAACATTACTGTGAAACAAAAGGATGTTTAATTCATTACTGTTTGTCAAGTACCCGGAGAGCTTCAGGTGGAATGCAGGAAGAAGTGCAGTGCATGAGTCTTATGTAAATAAGCTCAGGTGTCCTTCAGATGTTTGCAAATATTTCTGAACTATAACTAAACTGCAGTGAATTTCAAGTATTCAGCAAGCCCTCAAAGCAAGGCACATTTTTTCATGGGCTTCAAATTTAGTGGAAATACCTTGAGTATCTTTGAGTGATGCTAAGTGAATGCACAATGTTGAAACATTCATTCTTCACCTTCTTTATCAGTACACTAAATGTGACTCTCACCATATAAGGAAGTCTTAAGTTTTCAATTAATCTACTCTGGAGATGAAAATCTGAAGTCTCTATCAAGTTAATCAATTCTCCTAAGCTATTTTTTACCAGTGATCATTATCAAAAGCTAATAATATATCATCTACATATCTCAGTCCTTCACCTACTGCCTTCTTCATGATAAAATTTTGGATTCTGCTTCATCCTTGTTGTATGATTCATAGTTATATTTATGCAAAGCATTCATTCTTTTTATGTGTTTGAATTGCTTAACTCACCCTATTTCCATTCACAGAATCACAGAATGGTCTGGTTTGGAAAGGATCTTAAAGATCATCTGGTTCCAACCCCCTGCCATAGGCAGGGACACCTCCCACTAGACCTGGTTGCTCAAAGCCCCATCCAACCTGGCCTTGAACACTTCCAGGGACGGGGCATCCACAACTTCCCTGGGCAAGCCGTTATAGTGTCTCACCACCCTCATAGTTGCCAAATGAAAACCTTGAAAAGACATGGGGCACAAAATAACTAATATTAGAGGGCAGCAATGTGGAACAGTCAGGCTGTAGATTTCTCTAGACAATGCTTCAATTTAGCTTGCAGTCTGTTACTCAGAAATAAATGAAACTTAAAAATATGAGAAAAGCCTGTCATGAAGTGGTATGGTTTGGAGTCACTTGTCACAATAATAACATGAATAATACCTGTGTCCTGAAAAGATAAATACTCTGTTCCTAAAGAGCATGAATTGCCATTTAACTTCAGTTCAAAATACTACAAATTTTTGCAATTATATAGGAAGATGCCAGGAACTGTGTGTACAGTTACAAGGAGCCTTCAAGTCTTCTCTGAACATCTCATTCTGCAACACCATAGTTGCTGCATCAGGCAAGGATGTACTTCAAGGTGCTTTGTTTGTTCATATACAAGGCAAGGAGGTAAAGAAGAATGAAAGGAAAGGAGCGTTATTTTCCAGAAAAGTGAAGGGTTTAGGGTTGATGCTTGACTTTGTTATTTGTGATGGAGTTTGGGGTGAACGTCTCAGAATTAGGTGCCTAATGTTGGCCAAGACTGTTCTCATCCTTTGCGAGGTATCTGTGAGAGACATAAGCCCACAGCTGGCTGGGCCATACAAACACAACTTCATCAATTTCTGGAAGAAACACCATTGTTGTTTTTCCAGAAATAATTAGATTGTGCATATTTACAAGAACAATACCCCAAAGCTGAAGGAAATTGGTACTGACACATGCTACCAATGGTGCTGAGAACTTTACAAGGTATCTATGAGCTCAGTGAAGCACAGCAAACAGAAGCAAACATGACCAAGGAGGTGAATAATAGATCGTAGCTGATGCTGCCCCCAGTCAGCAGGTGCTCAAAGGCTTAAGCCCCTGGCTCAACTGACAACTTAAAGAAGATTACTGAAGCTGGAGGATACTGATATTCAAATACTCTTGTTTCCCCTAGGTTTTTTCTCCTCTTAAATCTCCGAGTGACTACTCAGTTGCACTGGAGAAACTGAGAGCTGGACACATGAGTAATTCACGTCAGTTCTGCTGAGGTTCTCCATCCCTGGTTTCTGTTTGGAAACCTTCCTGCATGCCCCACACAGACCAGAATCTACCCTGGAGTCTAGTTCCTCAGAAAGCTTTTGTCAGTACAGCTCCCTCACACTTTTTTTTTTTATTTTATTTCTTTGCAGTTTCTCAGCATCCCAGGAGGCAGGGATACATCTGGCTGCTTAAGGTACCAAAGTGAGGGAACAAGATACGAGCAAGAAAATGTCACAGAAACCCTTGACAATTATGTTAGTAAAAATCAGATTTTGGGAAGCCAGCAGGAAGACTGCTGGTTTGTAAGAATACTGTTAAATAACCAATATAGTAACAAACAACATCAACCACAAAATGAATGGAATGATTACTTGAATTAGCAGATAAATTGCATTTTTTCCAATTTTTCATACATTAACCTTTGTCCCCAAGTGTAATTAATCCCTAGCTTCTCTTTGGCTGGATCATAATCAGCCTTTGTCTTGCTGTCCAGCCAAGGGAGAAATATACATGTCCTTTTATCCTGTCTCCCCTGCAATAAACATGCATGCTGCTAGGTCTTCTTTTACAGCACGTTGAGCAGCTAACCGGGCAGCTAGTGAGTTTACAGTAGAGACATTTAGAGAGTGATTTTGTTGATCAGTTTTCTGCATCTATGCTGAAATGAAAATAACTGTGCCTTAGAAGTCTCTGCTTCCGCTGATCAGCCCTTTACTGACTGTTAAGGAAACCACTAAATACATATCTGAGACAGAATCATAGAATCATGGAATGGTTAGAGTCGGAAGGGACCTTAAAGAATATCTACTACCAACCCCCCCGCCATGGGAAGCAAAACCTCCCACTAGACCTGGTTACTCAAAGACCCATCCAACCTGGCCTTGAAGGCCTCCACGGATGGGGCTCCACAACTGCTCTGGGCAACCTGTTCCAGTGTCTCACCACCCTCAGAGTAAAAACTTCTTCCTGAGATCTAATCTAAATCTCCTCTCTTTCAGTTTGAAGCCATTACTCCTCATCCTATACTCCCTGATAAAGAGTCCCTCTCCAACTTTTCTTTAGGCCCCTTTTAGATAATGGAAAGGTCTCTAAGGTTTCCCCGGAGCCTTCTCTTCTCCAGGCTTAACAACACCCCAACTTTCTCAGCCTGTCTTCATAGGAGAGGTGCTTCAGCCCTCTGATACTCTTCATGGCCCTCCTCTGGACTCGCTCCAACAGATCCATAGGAACATCTACATTCATTCAGTTGAATCCCAGTCTTGATGTGGTCCCACAGAAGCAATGAATAAGCTGGATCTTCAGCAATAAACACTGGTACAGACATCTGGAACAAGCTTTCAGCAGACTCGTGGTAGAAACCTCACATATGGCTCAGAATGCCATGGCAAAATATAAGCAACCTCATACAGGCTCAAAAAAATTGCTAGGGATAGCTCTATTCTCATGTCATACACTTCCCTGGTCTTGCTTGCACGTCCTTTGGGCCAGCTTTATGAATATGTCGTGTTTAATCGGCTGTTGGATGGGCAATCCTTTCAGTAAGATGCTTCATTTATTTAGAGAGCATCTTCATCTTCTTATTTGTGTCACATGCAAAGAGATAAGCCTTTTCTCTCTAAGAAACTTAGGAATGTACATGCCATGCTTGTACAGTACCTTTAAAAATAAATCTATAGTTTACAATTGCTGATATTTTTAATAATTTGCTTTGAATTTATTTTTGTTGATTTATTTTTTATAATTTTATTTAAATCTTAACTTATAATTAAAGTTTATCATTTTGTTGATGTATTTTTATCTTTCATCTTGAACAACTCCTTGCCATGAATAAGCAATGAAACAGGAAGCTACTGAACATCACTACTGAAAGAGAAAATTTGAGAGCATGATTAGAGCTTTTAGCTCTTATTCCATCTTTGTACACACAGAGGAAAGAAGTTGGTCAAATCTGCTACCTTTCCCTATTATGCTATTCCATATAAAGATGGTGAGACAGGATTTTGGTCTGCAGGAGGACTGGATAAAACTATGGCTACCTTTGTTCTGGGAAAAGGGGATGAAAAAAAGCCATGGTTATCTCCATTGCCTACCAAGTAGGGTTTAAGCAAAAAAGCTATTCATCTACAGGTGGATCATTGTCCATGTGCCTTTCCTGCAGGATTCAGACATGACCAGCAAGAAAAAATAACTACATAGCTGATTTATTAATTTTTATTGAATTGTTCACTACAGATTTCTTTTATAGTCACTGGAAAAAATAGTTACCTCTAGAGCTGATTTGTTTGATTTCTACAAAATTACCTGTCTTAAAATCAGAGAAACCAACATCTCAAAAGAACCACATTTGCTTCCCTGACTCTAAACTCAGCTCAAAAATTGACTTTCACCTTTTAAGTTCCGAAATTCAGCATAAATAGATTCCACCCTACAAGTCCCATAATCAAGACACTGAGCTCAAGAGTTGTGACAACTTCCAGACAGCTTCTAAGCAAAAGAAGAACATAGTAGGTGTTGTAACACAGCATTGAATTTTCAGTTAACAACGTAATTGGCTTTCCTCCACCCGGCAGTCAGGTAGGAAGTCATTAGTCAGAGCCTAGAAAGCCATTGACTGATTCAGCCCAACATCAACAGGCACCTTGTAGAGGCAGAAGTGCAAACAACATCAGTGAGAAGGGCCAGAATACAGGGCTCAGTTCAGGATTTTGCCTTTCACAGGCTTTCAGAGGAATATGGTTCACCTCTCTGTTGGTTTGACTAATCAGCCTGGCAGTAGCATCTCCAGGTAAAAATAGAAATAGTGGTGATATCACCAGAGACCTGAAGCTGCCCACATTGACTGGTAATAAATAAGTCCTACCTCCTATCATGCCAAATCCTTTGGGAGAAGCAGTGGGGTGTTATCCATTCATCAGATGCCTGAAATCTAACTTCTGCTTTAATTAGAGTATCACCTCAAAAAAAAAAAAGAAAAAAAAAAAAAGTTAATTTCTTGCAGGTATATCTCCTCTCTGGGACCGTCTTTACAAGGATTTTTCACAGAAATCCCTGTCCCAGAGTCAGTCTCAGTCTTATCCACCTAATCTGGCAAGCAAAAAAGAACCTAAACCCTATTGTCAACCACTTGTGCCAGTAAGAAATAAAAAGTTTCCAGCAGATCTTAAACCACTTTTTGACTGATCTACTAACTGCAAGTACATGCAGATTGGGCTATTTCTTGCCTTGTCACACAACAATGAAAGCAATGGAAAGTCAAACAAAGAAAAGCGACTAAGTCTGATTATTTTTCTAGTTGTTCAAGCATGAACACAAACAATAGAAATAATGTCAATGATTATAGCTCCCAATTGTGGAAGCAAATGTTAAAAATAGAAGGTCTAGTGCTCATTTAGGGCATAGCACGGAGCTTCTAAGACATGCCAAGGAAGATTCACATAAAGACCAGCACCATCATGCTTCAGAAAACAAAAATGGTAACTTTCAAAATCAACATGCTGGATTATTAGAGGTAAAAGCTGTAATTTTTAGGCCATGGTCCTGAAATTACATTCCCACAGCTAAGAACAAAAACATTGTCATCTTATTTCTTTAGGTGGGTGTAGCAAACAATGTATTTTGATGTAGTATTTCTGTATAGACCCCATTACCTTCCTCCTGAACACAATGAGTAGTCTTGAAACAGATGGAAGGAAAAGTCATCTTTGTGTTTGCATTTTGCCATCAACTACACTAACAGAGGAAAAATCTTCAATTACTACTCCTCTGCTTGATTCTTTTTAGATCAGTAAAGATTCTTCTTAAATGAAGATTCACACAAAAAATTTAAGGAAATATATAGCAGCAAAAGAGTAATAACTTAAAAACTCCTCTGTGACAACTGTATTTTGGGGTGGGGATTATTGTGGTGTTACCACGACCTCTTGGTTGGCAAGGAAACTGTGCCTCAGACGAATAACCACCTCTGTCTCAAGATCAGTTAAAACATTCAGTTGCAGCCTACAGGCACTTAAGAAACTCTGTTTTTTCTCTGCTGTTCCCATGTTTGCTGGCTTTCCAGTTGGCAGCTGCAACCTATAAATAGCTGGAAAGATGATTAGTCTGAACGATGAGAGTAAATGATTCACAAATGAAATAATTACACTGCATCTGTGCAGAGCTCTGCAACTGAACTCGTAGCACTAGTCACTGTGCTTGGTGGGCACAGAGAGGGAAGAAATGAAGATAAGATCAAGACTTGCTTTACAACACTGTTCCTAGCATGCAAAAGAAGTCATTCTTAATCCATGGTTATTGTTTTTGAGGATTTGATCCAAAGCCCGTTATCTTCTTAAAAGCTCAGGACTTCGTTCTGCATTCTGCTACCAGTGTGCCTTTTTCTTGTGTGAGTGCAGAAATTCAGCTGCAGGCAGCAACTGCACAATTTGGTTTCATTAGGTGGAAAATCCGATCTCTTCATGCACTGTTCATACAGCACCCTGTCTTTCAAATAATATTATTGTTGGCCTTGCTTAGATAGCTGAGTCAAAAAAAAAAATTGTTGTTGGTTTTGTACACAGACCCTTGTTGTACTGATTTCTCTCCTGTAATTTGTAAAACATGCTCCTTTTCACTGGCTTCCAGGACAACTTCACTGCAGGAAGCAATGCTCTATTGCAAAGGACTGCCTATATTGCTGTAGAATGCCTCCACTTGACATTGTCTTTTCAACAGCCTTTCTGTGTGCTTTCTGAAATTCCATAACAAGTTTTAATTTCAATTACACACTCACAAAGTTCTCTTACAGAAAAAAAAGAAAAAAAGAAAAAAAAAGAAGAAAAAAAGAGAAAAAAGATTTTACAAAACCAAGATCTCCTTGCTTGAAAAGCTAGTAAAAGTCAAGTGTGCACCGAAGTGTATTTATCTGGCTGGGTTACAAATACAGACAGAGAAGCTCTGGTGTTGTGAGAGGAGGTGATCTTCATCAAACTCAGGAATGATTCAGAATTGCCATCAGAGGTTATTAAATTCCTCTATGCACTATTAAATTCCATTACTGCTCCATGTGGTCTTATCTCAGTGAGTTTTTGGAGATTTCTAGCACATCTAAAGTCAAGACAAAATCACAATTCAGCCACAGCAGAAGTATCGAGTCACAGCATGTGAAAATGTGGATCACTATGTCGCATTCCTTCTCCCATCTATTGCTGGTACTACGAGCAAGCTGCATATCTATGAATAGTTGAACATCCATGTGTATCAGCCTTTTGGACAGACGGTGACCCAACCCCCTATTTCTAAAACGTGCCAGAAGAATAAAAAAAGACAATGACAAACTCCATTCTTCTTCATTCACATCGTGTTCTTCTTCAAGACTGTTGGGGAACAGAAGGACATACCACAGGAAAAGTGACAATGACAATAGACTGTAGCAGGTAGCAAATATGACCTGGATGAGAACAAAAGGGCCATGAATCCACCTGAGCCAGGAGGACAGAGGCAGAATATGCCATACCTTCCACAGTCAAGACATCTTCTCTATCTGTTTGAATCAAAGTTTATGGGTGTTCTGCTGTTATTACAGATTTTGGGTACCTAAAAAGCAGGGTTCATCTCCCACTATTTAGCCACTTAAAAGTCCAGTCTGAGCTAATTATCTCTAGTTCTTCTGTAATCAAAGAAAAGAGATAAACAGTTTCAGAGAGCAAAACAACGTACATGCATTGTCAGTCTGCGACAGTATTTAGAAGACTAGGTATTTAGTTGTCTTTATCTTCAGGGAACTAGAATGCAAAGAAAAGCTTGACTCTTACAATGAACTCTGTAGAACAGCAAGGAAATTTAGTTTAAATAAACCCTACACACAGATCCCATAGTTTGACAGTAAAGAAGTCGGAGATTATATGCCAGCCAGCCGTTAATTAACTGGCATTGAGTAAGGTCATTCTTATGACAGCCCTCAGAATGCTCTTAACACTATGTGACAACTGCAATTATGAGATGAAGATGCCCTCACCAATAAGGGCAACTGTCCCTCAGGGCCTGAGCAAGGAGAGCAAAGCAGGTCCAATAGCAGCAGCCATCAACGTCCAAGAACTTTGATGACCAGGGAAATCTGCAGTGACGTGGCAGAGCCAAGATCAAGCCAGGAAGAGGTCAGCAAGGCAAAATCAGGATTAGCAGGGCACAGGGCTGGGCACAAAATTGCTCATCTCAGGCAAGGACATAGGATAAGGGTCTGACCCTAAACACAGCTCTTAAACATCCCCATGGAGGCTGCTCATACACATATTTATTGTTTCCTGGTAACCTCATGACTGCCTCTTTACAAAGGGCAACTCTCACCTTCCCAGAGAAAGTGCCTAAAGAGAAAGGAAATTGGATGTTGAAGCATATCAGGTTCGATTTATTAGTGGATTGTTACAGTGTGTTAAAAAGAAATTTAAAATTGGTCTTGCCTTCTGACTAAATCCATTACAGAAATCCATCAAGCTTGTATCGTGCTCATTCAGCACAGTAAGAATTGCAGATTTGCAGATTTGTAGAAATGCAGAGCTGCAGAATTGTCAGCTGCGGTTGCGGAGCTGGAAGAAATTATCATCACCCACAGCATTACTTTTCACTTGGAGCCTATCTGGGTTTGTCAAACACTCTAGTGACCTGACCTCATTGTGGGGAAAATACAAACATGGCAGCCCTGGATGGGAAAAAGCTCAAACAGCACATTGCTGTGGTATGACACTGAGGCAGCTACAGACCAGGAAAAAAAAACACCCACCAAACAGCAGATTGGAGTCAAAAATTCAAAACCAGAAAAGTGACTGCCCACTGGAACAGAGTTGTAACTGATAAAAAAGAAGCATTGTTGATTAACTATATATTAAAAATTAAGAGTGAGATCAGTAAAGCACTCCACAACGCACAGAACACAGGGAAATGGATTTGCAAGAAATAGGTGCAGAACTGAAACAGACCTAAGAAATTGTTATGGAGGAAGCTATGCAGCTAACCAATTAGAAGAAAAAGGAACAAAGGAAACTGGAGGTGATTAAGCTTGTCTGAGTGTGTGGGACATGAGCTAATGACACTAAAACATGACAGAGGGGTACATTGAGGAATAAGTGAATGAGTAATGACTTGGTCTTGTGGAAAGGCAGCCTAAGTAAGACAATGCTACTAAAGCTAAAACCTTTCATGTGTGTCTGTAAAACAGGTATTACCAAAAAAAGGTAGCAGGTTGTAGAGCCCAGCTCAGTACCGTAGGGCAGTTGTCACAAATGTCAGGAGAAAACTAAAAATAATACAGTGATGGAAGACTGTTTGCTCATGTATTCTGCTCATATAACCATATGCATCTTCTTGCAGCTGTCAAGTCAGGAAACTGTTGAACGTGCTGGTAGACATTTCAACAAAATTGAGGAATTATGGAATAGCAATTAAATACCACAGCCAGAGAAAAAACGTGACAGAAAAGGGATCACCTGTAGGAGGCAGGTGGGACAGTCCTCAGTTCTCTGCAGACAGAGCACGTGCAAACAAATACACCTGAGAAAGAGAACGTCTTGTTCTCCCGGCACCAGAAAGTGCAACAACCAATTTAAGGCCAACAAAGGTTGTATCAAGACATGTCCTCCCTTGAGTCAAACTGGTTTGTATTTCCATTTGCAATACACAAGGAAGCATTAGTGCTTCCAGCAGAGAGAGTCATTTGGAGATCCTCCAGTCAAAAGCATCATGTAAGCCTTAATTTGGAATGATATCCAATCAGTTCAAGGCAGAAGAGAGTCTAGAACTTAACACTGAGTTAGGAAAAAGTTTGCAAGAAAAATGAAAAAATTAAATGAGAAATAAACTAATGCTTTTTATATGTTTCTGAAGTCTGCACTTTTGTGCTTGATACCCACCGAGCATATAGCCAAAGATACAAAGGAAAACATTAACTTTTCCATCTAACTGTAATGCCTTGCTGCTCATAGTTGAGGCAAAATTGTGGTTCTGTGAGAAAATGTACAAGTCTTCTAATGTTATTAGACATGTTAATAGCTGAATAGAAACTTAGATAAAAATGGAGTACAAACTTGTTAATTTGGTCAATGAGATTCGTCGATTGTAGATGAGATGCCTATCTGTATGATCTCATTTGTCTGTGTTCTGAGTCACTAACAAAATTGTATTTGCTTGCACACACACCTTTTGGATAATTCATCACTAGTTAAAGCGTAATTCACAATTTCGAAAAGTACATGCATATTAAATCAATATGGAATTCTGTTCTGAAAAATTTCTGGCATACAAAACTAACACATAGGCTTATCCCTTAATTTTCTGTCTGAGACTACATTGCATATTTACAGAAAGCTCTCACATGAGCAGCCACACTATGCCACATATCAAGTCGTCTGTAGCATCAGTCTCAGCTCAAGACTCAGCACTGACAGGAGTAGCTATGAGATGTGAAGCCCATTCAAGCACTACATCAAGCAAGAAGGAACAAACCTCATGAGAAATTTCTTGAGCTAAATTGAAAGTAAACAGATGTTAATAATTCACTGTGCATTTGTGAGCCACTTTCAAGAACCAGCTGAAAAATGGAGAGGAAATATCAGCACAATACAGCAGCCCACATTTTGTCTGATTGAAAAGAAATACATTCAGCACTAAATGTCAACGTGAAGTCTTGCCTATTACAGTGCCTATGACAAGCTCATACAAACATTCAGGCTAATCGTCCTTGACTAGCAAGCAAGGCTGTTAAGTTTGTCAAGCAATGTTGCAGTCTGGATTTTCACCCCCCAAAAAATTTTATTATTCTGAAGCCTGAAGCATGGAATGAATGGGAACCTCTGGGGACATTCACCTACGGAAAAATGTGGCATTATTTCAGAGTCTGGAAAACAGATCAAGTCATTTTCATACCTTCTTCCATTAGAGCACATGACTACCAACAGGCAGTGTTCTGATTAAAATTTTCATGGGTAACCATCTTCACTTCCTGAAAAACAAAATCTGCCAGACATATTCTGACTCCCGTTCAACTCATAAAGTGAGTGTGCAGTCTGTTGCACAGGGCATGCAAACTTGGGGATGATAAAGGCCATTACCAGTGCAGGATGCCATGTGTAATACCAAGTAGTCAATGTACCTTCTATGCCTGCAGGTTCCTTCTGTAGGACTTCAGATCCATTATGTAAAATGAGATACACATTGTACAAATCCCACAACAATGCTAAAATAGAAGATGCAGAATTTATGGCATGTTCAGAGAATCACAGAATAGTTGAGGTTGGCAGGGTCAGCTACAGCAGTTTTCCCAGGACTGCGTCCAGTTAGGTTTTGAGTATCTCCAAGGATGGGAACTCCACAACCTCTCTGGGCAACCTGTTAAAATGTTAGACCACCCTCATAGTAAGAAAGTTTTCCTTACATTTAAAAGATTTTTCATAGAATCATATAATGGTTAGAGGCTGAAGGGACCTTAAAGACCATCTAGTTCCAACCACCCTGCCCTGGGCAGAGACAGCTCCCGCTAGACCAGGTTACTCAAAGCCCATCCAACCTGGCCTTGAACAACTGCAGGGATGGGACATCTACAACTTCTCTGAGCAGCATTTCACCACCCTCAGAGTAGAGAATTTCTTCCTATATTTCCAGTATTTCTGTTTGTGCCCATTGCGTCTTGTGTTGTCACTGGACAACACCGAGAAAAGTCTGAATCCATCTTCTTCTCGTCCTCCTATCAGGAGTAAGTACACACTCAAACTGACAGGTAATTTCAGAGCAAATATTAAAACACGTTGTACCAACACTTCTACTTCAAGGGGTTGATTGAGTACACAGTCCTGCAAGCATACATTTTCCACATGGGAATTTGAATTCGTAGAGTAATACACTGATATTATATCGAAACATAATATTTTATTTATATATACACAAACAATATAAATGGTAACAAGCCCTGAATTTGTTGTAGCCTCTCACCATGGGTTTATTAGGTGGGTTTGGTTTTTTTTGCTAATGAACAGGACAAATGGCAAAGCTTACCAGAAAAACACACAGAAGCTTTAGAGCTTAATTGGCTTCTACATTTGGGTCAGCAAATGTTCCTGCTACAAAGCCAGTGCGGGATTCTTGCAACCTATTCATGTTTCTCACCAGCGCAACAGCAGCTAAAAAGATAGGCAACCATGGCTACCGTCGTGGGATCAGCAAACTTCTTTTCACAGCTGTAAATATTTGTAGTGGAGCCAATTAGAGGCAGCATGCTTTTGTCAGCATTGCCTAGGAAACATCGATACCTCCTCCAAAGAATCCCCCACCTCTCCTTATCCCACCGGCATTTATTGAACAGTAGTGTCGGCTCTGGTGGTTAATGTTGCCTCCTACACACACGGCGTTAGAAGCTCTGTTTGCACTAGGTGAGAAACTGGCTGTGACAAGGATCGAAATGTCTTCTAGGGACACTAAGAATCTGCATTCTTGCTCCTCAACTCTCCGGTGGGCCTATAAAATCAGTAGGGAAACAACTATGAAATACCCCAGGACTGTGAGCTTCATTTTAAACTAACTGAAAGATTTCAGGATTCTTTTATATAACTATTTATATGCAAAATCCCTGTTCTGAGCAAATACCTTTCAAGAGCATTTGGAGACTGACGCATGTGGTCACAGGGTAATTCCATAAGCAAGAGAGCCACATGTATAGAAGACATAGATAAAATACTGTTTCTTTTCACTCAGAGTGTAAAAACAAATATAACGTCATAAATCTGGGAAATATTCAAAGAAGGTCCTATTGTGCAAGGGACCCCAAACACAAAGTACCTACGTGCAACCTACCTCAACTATAGATTTTTTAAAACTCAGGGGTCTGTGCATCCTGGCAGTTTTATACAGTCTTTACCGTGCCTAAACATCCTCGACTTGCACTTGTCACTGATGTTCAGGACAAAATCTAGTTTGTGTTGAGAAAAAGTAAATGCGTAGCCCATGGAGTAAGTCAGAAGATAATCCCAAAACTGATTATGCAGTTATATACCACGGGGGTGACAGGAGAGTTGAAAAACTTCCTATTAGCTGCCCACTAACACCTCCTCTCTGATTTTTAGGAGTTTTACAGCTCTTTCTCAAAATCTGCAATGTAGTCTTTCATGGCAAACCACTTTAATATGGAGTATGGCTATAAGCACGTGCATTCACTTTGAATAGTTGTCTCTGTGCTTCATCTCAGTCCTCAGTATTTTCTCTGCTTTCCTAACTTAAAGAAAACGTCATTCATACAAGCTCCAGGTAATCAGAGAAAAACAGTTGTTGTTCCAAGGAGGAACCGCATTATGTCAGATACATTATGAGAACTTGTGAATGCATTATGAGAATTTGTGTGCTATTCTTGCTCAAGTAAATGGCAGCCAAACCCACGGTCAGTGAAGTGCAAAGTCTGTGATGAGTCTGCCCACCACAGAAAGCATTAATGCAAGGCATTTTCCACTGCCTTAATCAGCCACACAGGCAGCAATATTACAGCTGCTTAGCAGACACTGAAGCAGGTAACATCTGCGTAGCATGAAAGAAAATGAGCAGGAAGAAATGACATATAAAACCCTCCAACATGTTAAAACAACCCTAAAGCTTTTCCTATTTTTAAGTGAAGAGAGACAAATGGAAATGTATTGTGAAATAGATCTATTTCTTCTGCAGGCATTTTGGAAGCTGGTTAGGTCTCTTCCTGCTCTTTCTACTGATGGACTGATTGACATTTCACAGTTTTCCAGCCAGAAGCAGCTGGCAACAACCACAACTGCAGCAGAAATGCTAAAGTATCAATGTCAGAGGGTGAAGGAGCAGGAGCCGCTGGCACCCTGCTAACATATACAAACACGTCTAGTTTTACAGTGCAGTTGTTTACCATCAGATGGGATAACAAGATCATTGCTCAGGCACTCCAGGATGCAAACATCACCAACTTCCATGAACAGAAAGGTGACAGCTCATACTGTGATAACTACTATGGTACCTCATTTCTCATGCTGCTACACAAATCCTCAGGAGAATAATGGTCAACAGGCTTGCTAAAAAGACTAAAAAAAAATAATTCTGTGATATCAATGCATCAAGATCAGGTTAATGTGATTCTGTATCGAGGCAGATTCAGACAGAACTGCAAGAAATATACCTCCAGACTCAGTCGCCTAACCGAAGTTTTGATGCTATTAGAAATCACCTGCACACATATGGCTGTCCAGGCAATCTGTGAACTGCTATTCATTCAGTTCATTATCACAGAAGAGCAAGTGTCTTGGATCAGGATGTAACAGAAGCTCCTTTAGCTGGCAAAAACAATACCAAGTGAGGCTGTATGTTTGCAGGACTCCTGCCTAAAAACTTGAACAAACCAATGCTTTTTGGATCACAAAGAGAAGACAAGGACCTCATGTATGGTATCATTTTGTCAGCAACAGAATATTCTACTACAGAATAGTAAAGCCATTATCAAATCAGAAGTGCTAGAATTGCCAGTCCATTAATTCTGCCAGTAACTGAGCTCTGCACACTAGAGGATACACAGCTTATTACTGACCATGATGCTGTGTTGTCACATAACTCAATTTTAATAACACTAAAAAAAAAAAAAAAANAACTCCAGCCATTTGGAAAACATGTGCAGGTAGCAGTTTATACCAAGGTTAACATCCAAAACCACAAGCAAATGCTTATGTAGTTGAAGTCCTGCAGAGTAGAGTGAAAGCTGGAAGAACTTGAATTGTAGGGTTATGATCCATTTGAGTATCACCACAAGCCACCACTGTCCAGGCACTAGTAGCTTAAGCAGAAGAGGGGGAAGGAATTGCATAGTTTACCATCTAGTCCCATCTTTTTGCTATATTCCATTCTGTTTGCTGTATTTGCTCTGAGAATTTATGCCACAAAGTTTACTTCTCAAATATGCATTGGGATTTGCATGTTCACCGTGGGTTCCTCCCATCTCTTCCCTACTGCCATAGACTGGTCCATCACCAATGTCTGATGTTCCTCCTCTTAGCAGAGTCCATGACCACAGCACTAAGAATGAAAGGAGCTCTTGGGAAGGTGAGTCTTGTTGAAGGAGTAGCTCTATCGGTCTGTATGACACAATCCACTTTGTAGCTTTCTTTACCTTGTAATGGTAATAAACACCTACTGCCTTTTCCACAAAGCTCAGTAGGCTTGCATTATCTGATCAAGTATTTCCTATTGAGCTTGCATATCCCCAGTGCTTAATGTTCTGAACTAGTGTCCTCACTGACTTCAACAACCCCTGCAAGACATATGGGAGAAAGCACCCATTTGTTTAGAAAAGTCATTTTCCCTCTCTTTCTAATAGCATTTTACCTATATATTGTACAACAATTTAGTTTTATACATACGAGGCTCTGGCCTGATCTGACACTTCCTATCACAAGGTAGTCCATCCCTACATAACATGGCAGGCCAGGCAAACTCTCAGGATTGCAGACTTTTGGCAGTTTATATTCCCCTGGGAATCTCTTCAGTCATGGTGTTTTCACATATAAGCTCTGACTTGCCATAGTACAAAGACCATTGCAAGAACTAGAAGAAGATTGCATTGCAACCTACTGGTCCACCTGAATGCACCATGATAAAGTTCTGCTAGGCCAGAGAGTCTGTGCTAATGATACGAAAGTCCAACATCCCAGAGAGGTGAATCTGCACATAAATGTGACAAAAGCTGAAAGAATTCTCAACATTCACTTAAATTTTCTCTCACACACAGACCGCCATTGAAACAGGAGATGAAACACAGTACTACTGTTCAGTGAGCACAGGATTATTTAACTTATTTATTTCAATGACATTTATTTTTCAGTCAGGGATTCCACAACTCCTGTCAACCCATCTTCAACACCTCTAACTTACAAAAGAAAAAAAAAAACCATATCAACCTTTCACTGGGCTGCTCTGTAGATTGTACTGATAATACTGGGATATCACAGCTTCCATATCATCCAACTTTGTCTAACTGTAGAAAACTACCTAGCTGCCCTTTACAAACTCAGACTTTTTAGATCCAGCCTCTGGACCACATCAGGATCCACCTGAACCAGAGGAAAATGTTCTGCAAAATATAAATTCAACCATAACCTGAACAAACCAGTGAGATGCTATCGCTGCAGAACTGAAGCAACTGGGCATATGAAGATCTAATAAGCAGTGTAAAGAGGGACAAAAAAAAAGAGAGAGAACAGATAAATTAAGAAAGAGCTATAAGTTTGTACAGAATGAGTTTAAAATCTTGATGTTATGTGATGCTCAAGCTAGTTCCTTCCAACTACAGGGGATTTGGACAAGTGAACAGGTCACACTAAGGCATTGCAAAATATTGCTGGCTCACTTTCTAGGCCGTGCTCGGTACCAGCTCTCTGTGTCCAACCTCTCCCAAATGCCATTCAGCCAATTTTTTTTTTCTATTGCTTATAAAATGAGGTTTATTTCATTTATTTCATGTCTGAATCTGCCTAACAGTCATGCTTGTGTGGTAATGTGAGATCTAATGCTCCCAATGTGGCCTTCTCTTTTTGTACTTTATGGAGAAACTGGGCTGGAAAGGGTGAGGAAGAAGGGAAGGTTAGTGTGTAGTGGGAAAGACTGCGATAACTTCGCTGCTAAGCATGGCACAGAGTGTCTGTATCTTTCTTTTTCTTGACAAGCAGAGCTTGACAAGCACAGCACGGCTTGCACCTTAGGCAAGCCCAATTTCCATAGTGCTCCTCCTCAGCTAGCCCAGCCCTGCATTTTCCTGCAGTGGGGTGCAATAAATGGTGCCACCAGTTCAGGAATAAGATGCTTTACCTAGTGAACTTACTGTCACCTTCTCCTTCACCTCTAAAAGCTGTGGGCTTGTGCCCAGAACATAAACACCACACTGAATTATATTGTCACCAGCAATCCATACTTCTTGTTCTCCCTCCCTCCCTCTCTGCTTCCCTCTCTCCTTCCCTCCCTCTTTCCTCCCTCCTTCCTTCCTCTTCCTTCCTCATCCTTTTGACTTTTTCACGTTGACCCAACCAAGAGTTAACAGAACACTCCTATTCCTTGGTCACTTTCAGGGTGCAATCTCTGCCTGCACTTCACACCAACTCATGGTTTCAAGAGGAGAATCACAGCCCTCTCAGGTAATGGCGCTAATTATTCTAGTTTATGTAAAATGCACCTCTTACTTCATCCATTTCTTGTGTATTACTGAGAAAGAAAGAAGAAGAGATCAAAAAGTATGGTAAGTACTATAACAGCAGTGCCCTTTGCAAAAGTACATTCCACCTGCCTCCGTGTCTGGCTAGTGTGTCATTAGATCGTGAGTCTGTGACAACAAATTCCCCCTAAGTCCACTCTTGTGTCTTTCAAAGCTAAAGGCTCCATTTCCAAACCTGCCAGTTCCAAACCTGCCAGTTCCCTTACCCTCATGAACCCATCTGCTATATTCAGTCCATTTGCAGACTTTCATTTTCTTAAAGTAATAGGCAGAAATAGCATAGATGCTTTTACAAGCAGTTTTTCCCTTGTAATTTTTGAAATCTGAGCTTCATTTTTCAAAGCCTTACAAAATTTCCTACCACTAGGTAAAATGATGTGACCCACTTTACACAAGGGGACAGACTAGAAGCTCTTAATGGCACCCCTCAAGTCTTAAAACCGTTGAATACCAGGAGCAACCTTTGAATCTCTGCCTCAGAAGTTTGCTAATGATTTCATCTTAGGCTTTTTCAGCAGTGGCTCATGTATTGCAACTTGAATGTACATCAGGTCTACTCTTTATGGATCTGAGAGTCAGCAGAACAAGGGTATCTCCACTATTCTGAAGGGAAATAAACAGACTTTACAAATATTTTTGAAACAAAATACTTCAGTTATTTGTAAATAAGAACTATATTCATTTTTTTGGTAAATAAGAACTATAATAAAGGTCACTCTGGACACATACCATCGTGCTGGTTCCTGCTGTGGTTTGCTTCCTGCGTATACCATTGTTCTTCCAACGGTTGTCCTTGTGCACAAGCCCTTCAGATAACCATGTCCATGTAGCAAGTTGCCTCCCTTTTTTTCAAGAGTAAGAGAAGTGTGGTTTGCTTCATTCCCTCATATGCACCCTTACCTAGGAGTTCTCCCATGGTATCTACACCATTCACACAACTTGTGGATACCGGGTGTTTGATCTCATCCTTATTCAGCACAAGAAAGTACAAGCTGAAAGCAAACACACTCTTTCAAAGTCATATTCTCTGTCAATGATCTCCCACAGGTAGTTTCTGAAAGGTCATGTTCAAATAGTGGGATAATATACCCTCTTTCCACAGCACATGACCACCAAATTTCTATTACCAAAGGCTTTATCTATCCACACCAATCATAGAATCATGGAATCATGATTCTATGACTTGAATTGCATGCTGTAGGAATTACTATAGCAGGAACCACCTGAACCAATGGAGGAGAAGCCTTTCAAGAACCAGTGCAAGTGCAGCAGTGACCTGACCTGAGCTGGGTTTGGTGCCCAGTAGCTCCCCTCAACATACCACCTTTCCTGTCCTAAGTGACCACCCTAACAGATGGAACCCAAACTCATACACTAAATGAATACAGCGGACATTTAGTGGACGTTTGTGGATATTTTAACAGCATTTTACAGGGGTGGTACATACACTAGGACCATACACTATGATATCTGCATATTTTATCAAAGGATGGGAAGGGGGTGGTGGTTAATGAGGATGTATTGGACAGTGTGGGACCTGAGCATGATACAAAATGGTACAGAATAAGGGGTGGATACAGTGCTGGTTTTGGCTGGGATAGGGTTAATTTTCTTATCAGCAGCTGGTATAATGCTGTGTTTTGGATTTAGGATAAAAATAATGCTGATAACACACTAATATTTTAGATGTTGTTAAGCAGTCAAGGACTTTTCAGCTTCTCATAATGGCCTGACAACAAGAAGTAGGGGGCACACAAGAAGCTGGGAGGTGACAGTTGTAAGCTGAGGTTCTTCTCTCACCTTTGCTAGGGAAGTAGTTTGGTTTGTATACTAGTCCACGACTTTCAACAGCGGGAGTTCACATCTTGGTGGATAGTGAATATCAGCTTCCATATGGTAATCAAGCAGGTCCAAGCATTACTACACCTGCTTGGATCTATTCTTCCTAGCAAAATAACCAGTCAAAGGAAAGTCTATTTTTTTCCAAGGTACTATATATACATAAATATATATGTAGGAGACAGTGAACCAAAGAGACTAGGTTCTTAATAATAGGAGGATGATTCTCCCATGAATCTACATTTTAAGATCTCTGGCACTGTTTAGACATGGTTGCAGACCCACAAAAGGCCTGTCTCCTTCATGGAATCCTTTTCTTAACTTGTTAAAAAGCCTTGAGTACAACCTTGCAAACAGCCAGAAGTCATGTCCTGTAAAATTACACTGCTGATTTTCTTCCAGTACTTTTATTTTTCAGCAGGTCCATTTGAAACTTTCCAATGCGCAGTAAGGGCTTTCATGGTTCATTGTTCAATCTGCTTGTACAGCATGCTGAATCCAATAATAACAACTTGCAGCATTTAAAAAATTTAACTTGTTCTCCCTGATGTGTCTGATAGCTTTTTTAGATTACTAATTAATAATAGTCCTAGAAAGTAGTACAAATCTTCTCAACAACAACAACAAATAGTAAAACCAGCATGTTTTTAATCCATGCTCAGTTTTCAGACTGTGCACCTTCCTTCCCCCTGTGAATTCAAGGCACTTGAAGTTTACTGACCGTGTTAGCACAACTCTGCTGGGAGCCACACTTTAAAACTGAAAATATCTAACTGCATGTATCGATTCAACAGCCTACTGTTCTGAGAAACTGAATTGCCGTTGGGAAAAAGTTAATCTTGTCATTGCACACTGACAAAATAAAAAGCTCCCTGGTTAAGCTTAGCACAGGCTCTGTCACCCTCCTATAACAGGGAAGGTTAGAGACTGACGATTTGGAAATTGGAAGAAAAATAGACTGGCATGGAAGAGGAGAAGCTGAATGACAATCAAACAAGAGTTGAACAAGAGTAGGCCAGGATGAGAACGGTGAAAAAGGACCACAATGTCAGATGAAAATAAACCGGGAAAGATTTAAAGCAGTGAGTTGCAGAGACAAGCAGGACTGGAATAAACATTGCAAAGAGGCTCATTTAGACCCTGGCCAAAAATTCTGAACTCTTACGCTGAGAACTGCATGTCAGTGGAGTTTGGACTTTGCAGAGACTGATCAACAACAAACGTCTGAGATGATTCTAGATAGAAACCCCTGAAAAGAGCAAGTATTGCAGACACTGGCACCAGATTTTCCTCTGCATATGCTGCTTTTTGGTGGCTGAGGCTGCCAGATCGAGAGGAGGGCTGTGAGATGAAGCTTTCTCTTCCATCCTCGCTTTAGAGACGAGGGAAGAAACTAATGAAAATTTCTTGGGGCACAGAAATGTCCATTATCAAAGTTAGAATTAGCATTACTGAGCACCTTGCTTTCACCAACCACCAATTCTGCCTCATTCTTTCCCTCATGCTGTATCCCACATACCTACAGGCTTGCCCAAAACACCTGGTCACTGTTGCCAAGGGAATAATCTACACTCCAAAACTAATCTGTAAGAATGGGATTTCTAAGGTACCAGCTATAACATTGCTCCTATCGGTTCAACAAGCCAAAAGAAGAAAAGGGAAGAAGAAAAAGATTATTTGTAAAATCCAATTTCTGAAAAACAAAAAATAAATTAAAATCACATAAAATAACAATAAAAAACCAATAAATCAAATCCAGTCACTCTGGAACTCAAAATTGCTAATGACAAATGTAAAGTGCATGTTCAGAGACAGCTTTGACTCCTAGGGCTGCATTTCTGCCTTTGAAGTACCTTCGGGCTCATAATGAAACTGCTCTCAGCAGGAAAAAGAGAAAAAAAAATCAGAGTTTCTCAAAGAAATGAAAAAGCTTTCTACTATCAGACTGGTAACAAGAGCCAGTGGCAATCTGGATGTAGAATGTAGCAGAATGAAAGTCTATTATGTTTTCCTTGTGAGAGGCTCCTTCCTGATACTTCAAAGACAAGAGATGACATGACTTTCTCCCCAAGATCATGCACATCTCTCCAGCAATGTCCCCTCCTGAGAAGACACATCATGGCTTTCATCCTGAAAAATATTGGAGAATCAGCGGGAACAGCTTCTATTAAACACCGTGTATTTGGCATGTGCAACTTCTGACACTCTGTGACAAGCATATGAGCTGATCACTGCCAGGATAAGAAACTACATCTGAGAAGACATTTGTTCCCAGCAAAAGCAGTTTAATGTTCATTGAGGAGCAGTTCACCGTTTGGGATGGACAGTGTGACGGGACAGAAACTGTCTGAAGACTCATGCAGCAACAGGATGGGCTTTGTGCAGCCCACAATGGAGCTACAGAAGTTGAGGTTTTCGCTTAAAGTGAGCTCCTACAGCAGCCCCCACCTTACTCCAGCAACAGGAGGGGGAACCACGCTCACAAATGCAGCACAATCTAATATGAACCCCCCCCAGGACACTCCCTTCAGATCCTGAGAGAATTAGGGGAAGACTTTGGCCAGGCACTAAGTGTCTGAGCAGCTGGAAGAGCAGATCCTGGGTCACCACATGGTGAGATGAGAGGAACCAGAGCAGTGAAAGGTAAAGACTAGGACAAGGGCAAAGGGCTGTAATCATAGAAGACACAAAGAAGCAAGAATACTGTGTGAAACAGCAGACAGTGCTACAGGCTAGGGGAAGAGTGGCTGGAAAGCTGCCTGGTGGAAAAGGACCTGGGGGTGTTGATCAACAGGTGGCTGAATATGAGCCAGCAGTGTGCCCAGGTGGCCAAGAAGGCCAAGAGCATCCTGGCCTGTATCAGGAATAGTGTGACCAGCAGGGCTAGGGCAGTGATCGTCCCCCTGTATTCAGCACTGGGGAAGCCTCACCTTGAGATCTTAAAGGTCTTTTCCAACCTAAATGATTGTATGATTCTATGGCTTTTTTTTACTAAAGAAGGGTTTGAAGGTAGCACCGGGCTTAGCCTCTGTGAGTCACATCTTGACCCAGACCAGCCAAGCACAGTGGTGGCTCAGTCAGAAAGAGGGTAGAACATACGCAAAAGTCACTGAGATTACTTCTCCGTGCTCTGACCGCTGAGATGAGAAAGAATCGAGCCAATATGGAGCTGCCTCAGAAATGAAGGTGCAGTGGAAACGGAGATACCACTAACATGGATACCTTTAGTGTGTGCCTATCAGAGATACTCAGACGGGGTCCTCAGTTCCACCTCTCCAGAAGGGTCATTATCACAAGCGCTGGAGCTTTGTTACTGTTCTTTTCTGCAATGTGGGTTGCATGTGGAAAACTCTTCCCATGTCCTCTGGCAAAAAAACACTGAATGCAAGACCAATCTCATAAAAGCATTAAGGCCTGGAAACCTTGATTTTTGTGGTGTTTACCATTTCATTTTATACGTTTATTTTCAGCCTGGGCTGTTCTGACATAAGGAAGGAACATCTGTGTCTTCTGTGGGAGCTGTCACAGTGAAGACAAGGCTTCCACACAGGTAGAATGAAGGACTTGCAGAGTGACAGATGGAGACATTGCCTCTGAGGGAGGAAAGTGAAGCATTGCCCCTTTCCAGCACCTGCAGACATTGTGCAGACCCACTCCTTTCTCTCTTTCATTCCTAGCTACAATGCTGATACTTTCTCCTGGTGTCACCCTATGCAGGGTTAGACCTAACTACAAGAAGATCTGGGCAACCATTAATTGGCTTAATTTCCCTCTTGGCTTGTGAGAAGAAAGAAATGAAAGATTGAAGATAAATACAGAAGCACCTGCAGGAAGAGTATCTGAAATGGCAGGAGGAGACCATAACTTCAACCTTTTACATTTTCCACAAACACAGTAAATCAACATTTTGGAGAAAAAAATATTTCAAGAGGAAAACACCCTTTCTTTTACACCTTTTTGAAGAATAGGGTGTTGACACCTGACTATCCATCCCTAGACTTCCTCATCAGCATGAATGTCAGTTAACGTACATTTAACTATGTTTCATCTTTATTAAGCACAACGTGATATTGAGGAAACAATTTCCTTAAAAGATAGGTATAGTTTCTATGGAAAGTGCCTGTGTTTTAAATTATTTTATTTATTAGTTGTCCTCTGTAGCAGAGCAAAATTAAAATGTAAATAAATAACTAAATAAACCTTTCCAGTTTCTTCTTCTGATTCTCACTGAATTTATGTTCACCAGAGCCTTGATCACCAAGTGGGCGATATTACAGAATCATAATACCAGCTTGCAGCTGCAAGTACAAAACATTGCTTGCAGAGACTAGTTGTTAAACATTTCAGCTTCTGGAAACCTCTCATGTGGAAGGTAAA
Organism: Chionis minor; assembly: GCA_013398295.1. Lineage (NCBI taxonomy): Eukaryota > Metazoa > Chordata > Aves > Charadriiformes > Chionidae > Chionis > Chionis minor. The sequence continues at coordinate 388,028 of VZSF01007302.1, forward strand.
ATAGCTGAACAATGACACCTGGAGAAATCATGTTGACTAGAGAAAAAAAAAACAACTAGATTCAATCTTGACAGAGGAGAACACATTAATACTTACAATAAACTACACTCTTATGTTAATACCTACAGGTACTGTTTCTCTTTATTTATTGGCTATCTCAGTGCTGGAAGAGAGGGATCAGACATTTGCACAAAATATCTTGCCCTATTAATTGGTGCACCATGCTGAGAGAATCCAAGCATCTCTCTCTGTAATTCTGTTCAACAAATTCTTGAAGGATGACAGGTACCATATTTGTATGACCGACATCAAATAGCAGGGGAAGAAATGAATGCTGAGAATGAGAAAAGAATGCATGATTTCAAATATAGCAGCCATTACAGACTTCACAGTTTTGCCTTAAAGAATTCAGACCTGAACTCAATATTCAAAATGACATGAACAAGTGCATCTTGTTTTTTAGGTAAATGACTGTATTAAAACAAGTGATTAGTGGTTATGACAGTGTGCAGCAGACAATAACCCATCTAAGTCTGTACCAGCATTACTTAATCTTCATACAATTTATTAAAAATATGCATCCTTAGCTAAATTTGACCCATTTAGAGTGGACCAAAAAATCTGATTCAGCCAATTATGTAAGATGATTTTGCTACTTCTGCTGCAGACTTTGACATCTTAATGGCCATATTCAGCATTTCATAAGCAAACTAGTCTTCACTGTGAAAGTTTCCTTTTTTCCATGATCTACTACTTACTTCAACTCAGGAGATGTGATCCTGTGAGTCTGGCATGTGAGAAAAAGCTGAAGCTGCTCAAAAGCATTAAAAGAAAGGAAGTGACAGTTATATACAGCAATAGCCAGACATGACAAAGACATAAAGCACGTTTTATTGTGTGCTTGGATGAAAAGATTTTGTATGTGGACCACAGCTTCATCCCCTGCAGGGCAGAAAGTGAAAATCTCACTGTAAATTATAATTGAAGTGACAGCTGCAGTTAAACCATAGGTCATATATTAACAGGTGTGAAAAATACAGGAACCAATACTCCCACAAGGTTTGCGACAAATATAAACCAAGGAATATGCAACATATGTAGTGTAAGGTGACCATATGTAACAGCAGCAGACATGAATTATCTGTAGAGGTGCTGAATGTCAGATGAATAGGTACAGCAGCAAAGAAGAGGTACCTTTTCAAGCAGTCCAAGAACTGCGGAGAGATTTCCTTCATTTCTCTGACCCATTACCACTGCCCTAAATAAACAGTGAGTCTGTACCTAATGTGGAAAGGACAGAGGAGTCACTGAAGTCTGTGACTTGCAGATCTGATAGCAGACTCCCAAGGAAAGACAGAGTTCTCTCAGAGTCAGGGAAGTTTAAAGTTCTTCGAGTCAGAATAATGTGCCCTAAAAACATTATCAGGCTCAACGCCTCTTTAAGCTTCAGAAATATAATCACCTGGTGCATGAATGGTCATGTTTTGCACTGATGTACCCCTCGGCCTCCTTCTGCTGAAAGTTAAAGTAACCACCTTGAACATGACTTGATTCTCAGAGGCTCACCATTCTAAGGAGAAGAAGATCTTTGAAATCTAAGGATCACTATGAAGAATTGCTTTTGTATTGTGAATGTGCTGATTTTCCATAGTCCTAAAGCTCCACGTATATGGAAATGTATATGGGTGAAACAATACAAATTTTAAAAGGGACAGAGAACAACATAAATACCAGTTAGTCAACAGTTGTGATGCAGATAATCTCTTACTATACCTATACTCCCTTAAGTAGTATTTTCTGGAAGAGGGGAACAGCACAGCTCAGCTCCACAGCGTTAAATTCATTTCCTGCCCCGGGAAGTGGGTGGCCATACATGCAATCAGAGAATCACAGAAAGTTAAGGGTCGGAAGGGACCTCTAGACATCATCTGGTCCAACCCTCCTGCCAGAGCAGGTTTACCCACAGCAGGTTGCACAGGATGGCATACAGGCAGTCTGGGAACGTCTCCAGAGTCAGGGACTCCACCACCTCTCTGGGCAGCCTGTTCCAGTGGTAGCACCAAAATGTGCCTAGTCATTGTCAGGACATGAGCTAGTCAGCATAGATAAAACCATGCCAGAGATCACACTAAAAATTTAATAGCATGGATTAGTGCCCGCATTGCCTGTTTCCCACTGCTATTTAGTTTTGATAACGTGCATGTAGCCCTGGAGGACAAATAACAAATAGAAAAATGTTTTCTTTTTCAGAGTTGTCTTCCTGTCCAATGATAATAACATAGGAGGACTGCTGTCTTTTGTGACTACTGTGCACCAACAGCCTGGCTGCTGCAAAAAGCAGTTTTATGCATGTTTTTCGGACACAAGACATTGCAGTCTATGTTGCTGCTAGAGTAAAGAAAAACAGTTCAGACACCTTGTACATTATGTTATCTGGTTTTCGTGGAATAATACCCTTCGCAATCAAAAGAAAACACACTGGCACTGTATGTGGAAGTTTATGTTTTATAAGATCTTTATGGATTTGGGGGAGAAAAGCAATTGAGGCAATAATGTGAATATGCATGCAAATCTCTGCATCAGGCTGGTAACCTAGCAACAACGGCAACCCAACCTTGAAAAGACTTTTATCCAATGTGGTGGTTAATGCAGCAAGTCAGATACCAGGGGTAAGTGTGTGGCTGGTGTCAGCTAAGTTTTTCTGTAAATTAGTTTTGATAACATCTTTTATAGCCTAAGTCCATGAAGAAGGAGCACAGCCTCCCACAGAGCTGGAAGGAAGTTTATTAATTACCACCACACTGCTACACTCACTGCTGCACTGCTGGCATAAAGACATGGAGGAGGACTTTTTTGCTGAAAACTCTTTGCTCTGGGAGCAATATCTCAGTTGCTGGAAAGTCCACATTGGAGAAACTCCCCAAAAATTTTGGCAGGGAATTTCTGATGGCAGAATATTGGCTCCTAAGAAAATGCAAAGGAAAAGTAGGCAACTGTGCACATCAATATCTGCTGCCTCACATTCAAAATGAACATTAAGATCTACATAGACAGCTACCCAAGAGATGGATAACAGCAGCTCCATGTGATTACTACAACAACTTAAGAAAAAACAAGACCCAGATGCAGACATCTGTTAACAATAAAAGCTGACAAGATGCATTTATGTATTGCACAAAACATAATCAAGATTCAATCTGCTAGATTTTATTCTCAAAGTTGTTAAGAATTCAAAGTGCATTTTCATGTACATGATCATTTTACTTGAAAAGCATCTGTCTTTCAGCCATTTGTATGAATCTATGTATATGAAATGGACATATTTCATATTCGATAGATTCCATTACTGTTACTGTTGTCACCCTTTAAGGATGTGAAAAGGTCAGCTGAATAAAATGACATTTTGAAATACTACTCATTAGATCACGGGCTATTCCTACTTTCTCTTCATTGACTTTTCAACACTAGAAATGGGAGGACCCATGTAAATCCCTATTTTATTAATGCAAGAAGAGTTTTTGAAAGATGCAGTGCCAAAAGCGATACCAGTACAAAGCATTCGTTTTTAGGAATTTTAGTCTGAGGGATTTAGTTATACTAAAGACAGCTTAAGAATCCTTTTGTTACATTAACTGATCAGCATGCATATTAAGAGTGGGAGGGAGGAAAAATAGCTGAAACAATATTTTCTAGGCCATGCAAGCAACCAACATGTATCTTAAATTAAAAGAAAAATCAAGATCATATTCTGTGCATTTAATATGCCTTGAAAATAAACAATAACCTTAATAAACCTCAGGAATAATGAAAGAATAATAAAAATTTTAAAACAACCCAAAATTTATAAATGGGATCATGGCTCAGTCTTATGCCTACTATTTCTTAAAACGCTTAAAAATTCTGCAGGCGGCAGTAATCTACCCTGACTGAAGGAACCAAAAGAATGAGCCCAATAACTAAAACTATCCTGCAATTTCAGGAGTTCAGCTGAAGAATCAGGAACAGTGAGTGCAGTATCCAATACCGTAAACTCTATCACATATTGTTGTGTTTTTTTCTATATGTGCATAAAGAGAGCAATGAATATGTCACATGTGAAAACAACTGATTTTTTTGATCTTCCCCTTCTGGGAGAAACCTGACACTGAATTTGACAGTGTTAAAATGAACACTGAATTTGGAAGTGATAAAATGAACGCTAGAGCATGGGGAGCTGTATCCCCATTATAAATTAGATCAGATAAGCTGTGGATAGGGTCACTGTGTAATGTTCCTGGTCCAGACCTGCAGAAAAGGTTACACATTTGTGCAGGAGCCGACTCCAGGTGCTTAAACCTCTACTTTGTCTTCAGTGAAACAATGCTTAGAGGCTGCATATCTGCCTTTCTCCTGCCTATAGTCTGTAAAGAGTGTGGGAAAACCACCCATGACATGCATTCTAAATCCAATTCCCATGTGTTGGGAGAAGGAATCTCTGACCTGCCTCCATGATTCTGTCATCTTACTGTGCTTACAACATGTGAGTCAACTATGGTAAAGAAACTGTGCCAAGAAGGGCTCCTTCTAAAAGCATGGGATCCCTGTGGCAAAGCGGTGAAAAGGCACAGGGGTTACATGATCTGAATGATGAATGAACATTGTCTGAATGACAGGGAGCTGCTGGAGAGGGGACAGCAAAGGGTTGCAAAGATGATTTCGGGGCTGGAGCATCTTTCTTATGAGGAAAGGCTGAGGGAGTTGGGTCTTTTTAGTCTGGAGAAGAGAAGTCTGAGGGGGAATCTCGTCAATGCTTATAAATACTTCAAGGGAGGGTGACAGGAGGAGGGGGAAAGTCTTTTTTCAGTGGTGCCCAGTGATAGGACAAGAGGTAACAGGCACAAACTTGAATATAGGAAGTTGCATCTCAACATGAGGAGGAACTTCTTTACTCTGTGGGTGGCAGAGCACTGGAACAGGCTGCCCAGAGAGCTGGTGGAGTCTCCGAGTCTGGAGACATTCAAAGCCCACCTGGATGCCATCCTGTGCAAACAGCTCTAGGTGGACCTGATCTGGCAGGGGGGTTTGACCAGATGATCTCCAGAGGTCCCTTCCAGCCCCTAACATTCTGTGATTCTGTGTAATGGCACCACTGAAAGATTCCTCCACAGGTAAAAAGGTGAAGGTGCATTAGTACTTAAGGGGACAGAAACCCCATGCCCAGGAGTCCCCCTTGGATATCCCATATTAGCCGAAGCCTTCTGGTGCAAAATCTAATGTTCAATGGATGTTGCTGATATTTCAGTGGTGACTGAAATTGTGTCATGCCTTTTCAGTGTTTGTTCATTCAAAAACACCTGTAGAGGCAAGTGAAATAATATTGTTTGTCCAGACTTTGTTCTCAGAGGTCTCCTTGACTTCCTTTCCATTTGTTTTCACTTGACCTTTCATGAGGATCTTTATCTTCAGACAAACCCATGGGGTCTCCATCTACAGTTTCTACCTCCCTCAGATTTTTCTCAAACTACAAATCCATTTTCATCCCTCAGAGACTGCAATATAACCACGGCCAGTAAAGTTAATTGTTTTTAACGGGTACCACAGCATCAAAGAAATGTTTTCCACTGTGCCCTCAACTTCAGCAAGCCCCTATGAAACAAACGCTATACATACATGGAATAAAGGCAAAGCCTCCCTGTTTCCATGTTCTGTACAATTTGTACCCTTGTTGACAATGTTGCTGTGAGCAACAGAAAAAAAAAGGACCTTAATAAGGAGTGTTTTTTGCAAATTAAATGAAGCAGCCTCAGGACTTCAAAGATAATTTTTCAACAGAATGGATGATAGAAGCTCTACCTGGGGAGGCACGGGATCCAAAGCCTCTTCTTCCTGAACCCTTCAAACAAACAGGTAGGGAAAAAGAAAAGGATCAGAAAAGAAAATTATAATAGGAGCTGAAAATGCAGTAAAAGACTTCATCAAGGAGAAAAAAACATGTTTTCATCAGGAAGGAGCATGTTTATTATTGGAAAAAAGGAGCTTTCACACTCACAAAGAACAAAGGACACTCCATGTATCCAACAATACAAAATGCTATGCGTAATCTCAGAATCTACTTGTCTGAAATTACCAAAGTTGAAACAAAATTCCAAAATGGCACTTTGAATCATGAAGTGTGTTAAATCTAGTGAATCCAGAGATTACAGACGTCCTCTAGGGTACATTGTGAATGACAAAGAAGATACTCAGGAGTTCAGCATGAAGATCAAAATAAAATAAAAAGCTGTTGGTGTTTAACGTTTGTTATGTTGAAGAAAATTGTAAGTATTTAAAACATTACACTAACATTTTCTTTGTGGCCAGGATGTTCATATATACAGGCTCAAACTCAAGAGCATAATAACTACGTTTGTTACTTCCTCTTACATTTCCCTCTTCCCAGTATGACTTCTTCAAATTTTCCCTGTGCTTGTGTCTGAACTCCTGGTTACTTTCTATGAAGCCTTCATTTTAAATTATATTTGACTTTCAAATGGTTTCTATGTTTCAAACAGTTTTTTTACTTCTCATTAAAAATTACTATCTGAAAAAAGTATCATTTTTATATATTATGTAGCTATTTCATAGAGAAAAAAGTTAAAATAGAAAGTGGCTGGGACCACAATAAAATATTTTACAGAAAAGTACAAGCATGCATTAATTATATATGTGGGGAATCCACATGAATAATTTCACCGAATGGAAATTATTGTTCCAAACAGTAGTAGAAAAATAAGTAAGAAAATTCCCTCATCCTTCAGAAGATTGTCAGGAGTTCTGCCATTAAAGATGGGGTTTAGAGTGATTTTTTAAAGTGAATTTTTAAAGTGAATTTTGAAAGTGAATTTTGAAAGTGAATTTTGAAAATGAACTTTGAATCAGTCTCTCTAATCCAAAATACCTCAACCAAGACTTTAGCAATTATAAGAAAACACAATTCAAAATAGTGTTTTGAGTGAGTCTGTTGTCTCAAAAGAAACAGAAGACATTTTTGGACATATTACAGATTTTTCTAAATTTAATCAAAGCAAAAAGTAAAATACATTAATCAGATCATAAAGAACTGCTCTTGCCTCATTTAGCAAATTAAAAAATTCCTACATTGTGTGCATTTTCTCTTTGTAAAAGAGACTATATTTAAAAATCTAATGACAAAGTCCAGAAAGGTTGATCTAATTTTATGAAGCTGTTAAAAGAAGCATAAAATTTTGTGTTCTTAGACTTATTAACTTCATCACGGAAGGCAAACCTGTTCCTTCCTCTGGAAAGAAAATGATGACAATGATAATAATAATACTCATGGAAGACAATCACCAAACACTTATCGCATACAAGTCTGTTAATTAACATTAAAGATTTTAGCAAAAGCAAAGGCAGTTTGACTGGATGCTACCTAGAGGTTATATAACCATAGATCACTAGGGTGGGTTTTTTCCTGAGCCCAGGTGGCCAGGAAGGCCAATGGCATCTTGGCCTGTATCAAGAATAGAGTGGCCAGCAGGAGCAGGGAAGTGATTGTGTCCCTGTACTTGGCACTGGTGAGGCTGCAGCTCGAGTGCGGTGTTCAGCTTTGGGCACCACAGTATAGGAGAAACACTGAGGTGCTGGAGCATGTCTAAAGAAGGGCAACGGAGCTGGTGAGGGGTCTGGAGAACAAGTCTTATGAGGAGCAGCTGAGAGAGTTGGGATTGTTTAGCCTGGAGAAGAGAAGGTTGAGGGGAGACCTTCTCACTCTCTACAACTACCTGAAAGGAGGTTGTAGCGAGGTGGGGGTCAAACTCTTCTCCCAAGCAACAAGCGACAGGACAAGGGGAAATGGCCTCAAGTTGTGCCAGGGGAGGTTTAGGTTGGATATTAGGAAAAACTTCTTTACCGAAAGGGTTATCAAGCATTGGAACAGGCTGCCCAGGGAGGTGGTGGAATCGCCACCTCTGGAGGTATTTAAGAGACAGGTAGACGTGGTGCTGAGGGACACGGTTTAGGGGTGGTTTTGGCAGTATTAGTTTATGGTTGGACTCGATGATCATGAAGGTCTCTTCTAACCCAAGTGATGTCAGATGTCATTGCTGGTTTTGTCCCATACTGATGTGGGACATCTTGATCTAAGAAGTTAGCCTTTATGTTAGCATTTATTAACGAATGATGTATGGGATACTGTGTTGTTTGAAGTCCCGCTTCTCTGGACCACATTAGCCTTAATTAACTATAATGGTGAACAGGACACCATGTTGTTTGAAGTCCTTATTCTCTGCACCATAACCAGAGGGAACACCTGGCATTGATTGTATATAGGATGAGTTACTGGACAATCTGGCAAGATAAATATCCAGCTGGCCAACTTGTCAACAAGACTTACTTTTAAGGTATCCTGAAGTGAACTGTCTTCATTATAATACTAAAAAACACACCCACAGGTCAAGAAGACCCTTGTCCATGTGAAGACTCTTCTTCCATGCAGGAGCACTGATTGAAGAGGATGACACAGCAGATATTATAACTACATCTATTGCTAACCGATCATTGTAACTGGCACTGTATTAGCTCATAACTTTTGAGCATAAATATAATAAGGAAGCCAGCATAAGGTGTGCTTGATTTGTGGAAAATCCACCTAACACCCAGGCCTGAATAAACACAATATCTCTCCTGAGCATGTGAGGTTGGTTAATTGCACACCGGGCATGAATCTCTTTTTTGGACAACAATGCCATGCCTGAAAACACTTTTTCTACATATATGGACAATGTTCTATCTCCAGTTATAAAATTAGCCAGAAAACAATAATTACCAAGAAGTGTCAGTAACTCTGAGCGGGTTAAGTAGGTTTTTGTATGTGTATGCAGTTTAAGTGGGTTAAAAGGCATGCATTGTGCTGGAGAAGCAGTGGAGGTAATGACTTCATTTTCCGTAAACAGCTGTTATACAAAAAGGTTGAAATACTCTCAGCTGAGATGATCAAAATAAATATGCTTATGAAGGCTGGCTGTGGCCTTTCCAAGATCTACAAAACCTAATGTTTCAGATATTGCCTTTCAACTTCTCACCCTATTGTGACCCCAAATTTCTCCTAAATGGCTGTCTGATTCACTTCTCTGCTTAAACATTCAGTTCATCCTGTCTCTGGTCTTTCCTTTTGTGTGATCTTTTCAGAAGCTGAGGTGTAAGGCTTCTTTTTCCACAGACTTGCTGATAAGAACCCACTGGATATCATTTCTTTTGGAAAGCTGTAGTAGCACCTACCTCATGGAGTTCTTGTGTATTTCACAATTTAGAGAAATTTTGATTATTGATTTAATTGTTTGAATGCAATATTAGCAATGTAATATTAACAAAATAGAATACAAGCATACAGATTTTTTTAAAGTCAAAAAGCTTTATGATCCTCTTCAGAGATTAAGAATTAGAGAGAAATTATGATTATTCTGGGAAAAGATTCAATCTATGGACACCCTCTGTTGTCATATTGCATTTTGCTTTGGGTATTTATCCATACAGATGTCACATCTCCAAAATTAGAAGGCTTTTTTCCCCAGTAGGAAAAAGTGAGGAGGAGTAGTAGGGAAAGTACAAGACCATCTTTATATATTATTTCTTAACACACAAAAAAATTACCTCCATCCCATTATGGGCTGGAGAGGGATGGAACTTACGGGACTGAATGTGCGGATATTGTAGACAAAGCTTTAGACAAATTTTGAAGCTCCTCTGGAAGCACATGAGAAATATCTTGTAAGAATGTGGAAGGGAAACTACAAACACGCAGAAGAGTGTGTTCACCACTGTAAGTAGTAGAATAGTGTAACTTAGTGAGACAGGCAGTGTCTAAACCTAACGGTGACCAATTTCCTGTGCTCATACACAGGTTTCAGGTCCAAATAACATCAGAGTAGAAAAAGCTGTGAAGTAATTCAGGGTTAAAATCGTGGTAAAACTGTGAGTATGCACAACAGAGTGAGCAAGGGAAGTGTCAGGGCAGCTGAGATGCTGCAGTGTCTTGAGGCATTACTCTCAACAATATAGACCATACACCCATTAAGCAAAGAATGATAACAGAAAGAGGGAAGTTAACAGGTTTGGAGTTGCTAGCACTAGGAAGAATAAAGCAGCATCACTCATTGTCTCTCACCGCCTGAAGAGGAACTGGTCATTTATTTCAAGATACATTGACTGACATGGGCAATCACGATAAGAGTCGCTAGTAACAGTTCTGTTACTAAAATCCCCAGAATTACCGGTCAGCTGCAACTGCCTCCGAACTTTACACCAAAAACGGTATTTATTCACTTACTTGTCCCTCGCATTAGAAGAAAAGCAGGTTAAGAACAGAATGTTTCCTATGATGAAGTCACGGGCAATGAAAAGGACCAGCCTAACATTTTCTCCATGCTGCTGTAAAGGGATCCCATCAACAAATTCAGGATCTCTGTTCTGTTTCTCTCCCATCTGCTAGGTGCCTAAAAGGTTGCTAAGGGATAAATCTAAGTCATGTTCAGGGAAAAAAGCAAACACAGAGCTCCCACACCAAGGACTGAGAATGTCTTTCCAGCACACATTCATTATCATATTCATGTCAATTTTGTTTCAATTACATTTTTGGGAAAAAGAGAGATTAGGAAGACAGACATTGTAACATACTCAAATTGCACTGTGTCGTATTTTTTTTCCAAAGGAGAAAGAGCACATTTTCTTAGACTGACTTGTTTGATAATGTTATCTTGTCTCTATTCTTTTTCACAAGTTCATCAAGGTAGGTAGGTAGATAAAACATTCCAACCTTAAGGAACTGGAAATTATTGGTTCAGACACCACACCTATCACACTCACATTTCCGAGCCACTCTGAGTACTTCAAAGCATGATCTAGGCCAGTTCTTTCACCTACACCATGACTGGGAAGTTCACACCAATGTCTAGAATCTCAGTTAACACTAGGATATCACCTAACACAAACAAAAGAAGTTGGATGGTGGTTTCAGAACTGATCAGTGAACCAAGGTCCTTGCACCTTGCCTGCATCTCTGTTCAGAAATGTAACTGGTCTTTTCTCCAGACCTTGCAAAAGTCCTGGTTAAGTTAAGGAGGCGGTAATCTTTCTGCCCAGTGTTCTGTGTCCAAGGTATATTTGGAATTAAGGTTTCCTACGTGGCAGTGACAGTACCTAAGATCCTAACACCAGCTAGTCTGGCCTACTCTCAACACTGAGGTTTGCTAACCCAGTTATGCCACACAGAGGCAGCCTTTCTCCCAGTTTCTGAAGAAGGTACCAAGGTGCAGAAGATGTGCACATCTTGAAAAGCAAAGGATGTTTTCTCTCCTATGAAATGCAGCTTACACAAGCCTTCCCTTATGCAGAAATTCAGCTACAGTGGCTGAGACTTTGTAGCATCATTTTTCTCGAAGACTAGAAAAGCACAGAGCACTGCAGTGGTGTTTTCATATTTAGTTAGACTTAGCCTCTTGTCCCCATGCCATTGCAAAAAACAAATGGCAGAAGAGCTCATAGGACAAGAGAAATAAGATAAAACATTTAGAGATTTGCTCTAACTGAGTTAGGCTTATAGCTTATGTTGAACACAAGCTGCTTCTTATTGTGCCTGTACAATACAGTGCTTATACTACACGAAAAGAGGATACTGATTGCATAGCTTTCCAAAGATTAAGGCAATGATGACAGCAAGTAGAGGCAATTTTACCTGAAACTCTTTCACCTTCTCCTTTTCAATTTAAAAAAAAAAAAAAAGCAAAACCTAACACCCCCACCCCCAAACTTCCAAACTTTCTGACACTCGCCTCCTTTGAAAATGGTAAGTTACATATGTGAAAATTTTTGTTCACTACAATATTTCTATTTACATTGGCTGCTGGTTTACTCCAGCATAGGAAATGTAAAATAACATCCCATCTGTCAGCATACTTTTCAACTGTCAGACCAGATCAGAGGAGCTTGCATCACACAAATTTGCTATTACACCTTAAAAGCTGCATCTGCTGCTGCAATCATCTAAGGAATTAGAAAGATAATTCTTTTGCTCATGCACAAATCCCTGGCAGACACAATACTCAGCGGTGTCCTTCAGGGTTTGGGAAAGGGATGCAGAATCATTCTACTGTAGCCTCAAAACAGCAGCAGAACAGCCCTTGGGCCATATATTTGCGTTAAGGATGATGCTGAACTCTGTCACCCTTGCAAGAGCGAGCAGCAGCTTTATGCTTCAGATAACATGATGCCTCTCATGGTAGCCCAAGTAACGCTATGCATCTACCTCAAAATTAATCCCTTCTGAGGTGCACCATATGCTCAGTCATCTCCAGAGTGTTTAAGACTATGCACAAAACGCAAAGAGACTCCTTTGCCCGAATGCCCTCACACAGCAATAACACAAGGCCCAAGAGCGATCTGCTTTACTGCCATGAAGAGGAACAATGCGTCAGCTGTTCACACACGTATATTAATACACACCATTACTGGTTCTTTGTTACTCAGGACAGTTAAGCGTAGTTGCAAATTGCCAACAAGGAAATTAAAAGGACTGGAATTTGGGGGAAAGGCTTTCATTCTAACTAAGACTTGCTTTTAAATACCTATCATGAAATAATTCGGTATTTTGAACGAAGCCACAAATTTCACCATTTTTTATGATCTCTGTATAACTAATAAAACTCAGATAACTGAGGAACACGTCCCCAAAACTGTGTGTCTGAGTTGTTTGGGTTTTTTTTGCTTCCACGGCTACTGTTAGATGTTGTGTGGGACAGAAAAGAGAAAGATCTAAATGTGTTTCTGCTTTGGAAACTGAAGCCTTAAGGTCATTGAAAGTCTACTGAAAACACAGTGGTAAGCAAAACACTTTTAGTTATATATTTTTTTATATATAGATAATACATATATATATGTGGAAGAAGTCATTCCCATTTGGCTTCCCTGCAAGCTAAAAGTAGACAATTTTCAAGCCTTTCACTCTAGGTGGAATGAAAAATGATTCTGAACAAGTGGCAAAATGTGAAAAAAGCCCAGGGCTCCTTCAGGCTCTATACCTACTTAATACCACATTGATAGATGTGTCTCATTGGCAGACATGCTCCCGGAAGATCAGGTTCCCTCTTTCTCCCATGTCCTCCTTGTCAAGCACTTCTCCATGTATTAATAGCTCAATATTATTTATTTACAAAACTATCAGAGTCCTTAAAACATCTCTCAAAATCTTTTTGAAAGAAGCCAGAAGTCAAAGCAGTGAGGTCATGTTAAAACCAAAACTACATTCAAACTAAAACTTCGAGGCTGGATACGGTTTTTTGTGAGTCTGTTCAGGCTTTCTGTGAAGGAAGAATACACAAGCACCATGTTCTCTTGAGATAATTGTTATAGTGTCTCTAGCAAAGAGGTATTGCCCTCAGTGCCCTCCAACAGACCAAAGGACAAGGCTGTCAGCTTAAGGATGGCATCTGAAGAATGTTGCTCCTCTTGGGAAGATATCCTCATCAAAGACGATGCAAGAGGTGTGTCTGACAGGGATAGACTTTACCACCCTTTGATCTCATCCCGTCTTTGAAGATCGGGACTACCATTACCAGGAGCTTACTGAACACAACAGATCTTCACACAGTAAATCCCAGACATACAATGTAGATTCACAGGAACCTGGCCTGGGGGAAAAAATCCTGCAGACAATAAATGTGTCTGAGTAGGTGCAGTAGCTTCAGCAGCTACAGTGTTAAAACTAATTTAAATAAAAAGAAAGAAACAAATTAAGGACAAATTAAGGACTTAAGCTAACCACAAACAAGCCCATCTCGACTGAGGACATAGTTCCTATTTACCTGAGATGAAAACAAAGAAGTTTGACCAAAAAATACTCTTACTGAGTATTTATTCAATAACGTTTTAATTGTGGATGGACTCTAACAAGAAAACCATCCTTCTTCAGGTTCCTAGCTTCAAAGTTAACACACTGTCTTGTGTTCAGCAAAATCTGTGCCCCAGGTTGTGTTCAACACAGTAATATAGACACCGACAGACAGGATTACCTATACTGCTCCTAACAGGTGCCACAATGACTTGTGGAAAGTATTGCAGCATTTATGGGACAGAATGAAGAGCTGGCAAATAGACAATGGATACTCAAAGTACACTGAAAATCCAACTAGTCTTTGTAATTCAAATCTCTTAACTTGAGAGCAAAAGCTTTGAAAATACTGATGAAAATATTCACAGGTAGATTTCCATCAAAAAAGCCAATATCCTCTAAGAGTGATTGCCTGAAGTCTAGGAATGTAATAATTGTCTGGTCCCTAAACAACACTTCACCAAGAAAAAGACCAAAATGCTCACTTATTTGCAGAAAAGCTTTTTTTTTTTTTTGTTTTGGGAATAGTTACAGATGTAAATATTACTCTATTCCTTTCCAATTTTTCTCCTCCCTCTTCTAACAAAATACTGTTTACTTAGTCAAATTAAGTCAGTTTTTAAACTGACAATTTAAATTAAATTGACATGCAATTTGAATAATTACAAGCACTGAAAAGCATACAACACATCACAGTTACCTGCTTAACAGTGACACTAGCTTACCAAGTGTCCCATAGCACAGAAGCCATGACAGTGAATACTCCACATGCAGCCAAGAAACATAAAACTTTTGAGCTGCTCGTATTTCCACTGAATTTCTAATCACAGTTATGTTAAATCTCAGTACTTCACAACATTTCTCACATTTTCTTAGTCAGATTGTCAAAATCAGAATGCTTTATTTTTTCTGAAGCAGACTGCTCTTATTACTATGTCCTTACCTTGAAACTGAAGTGGTAAATACAGTTAGATCAGGTTCTGGACTGTTCAAAAGTACAGTTTGACTTGCAGTAACACCATAAAAAGATTACCAGGATCATGGATAGGGCTTGAGTGAAACAAGCTGCAAAGACCAAGTTGTGTAGACTCACAAACTCCTCGAGTATGACTTTCTTACAAAATTATTTAGAGACACCGTATCCTGTAGTTATCAATTTCAGAGTAAGTAGCCTGATTTTCATGGAAATAAAAGTTTGAGCCTTAAATAGCCTCATGATTTTTATCAATGATACAAGTGATGATAAAGATTAAAAAGGTCACTTAAGCTCGCTAAGAAGCTCTGGTAAGAAACAAACTATTAAGACCTTATGTAATCAATAATTGTTTCCTTAAGGTGACAAGCCACAGCACAATGATAGTTTTTCAGGCTGTTAAGAACTGTGGAATTTCCTTTGAAGGTGCTTTTATACTGGATATGTCAAGGATTTCTACCTCTGTTCTCAGGGCTATTTGCATACCATAAAAAACACGCCTCATATTCATCAACCGTGTGGCAGAGGAGAATGTCAGAAAAGTGCTTGAACAGCTGAACCTTTCTCAGCAAGCTTTCTCCCACTTCTCAATATAAAAGGGAAGGTTAGATGCCCAGACTATTTGAAGTATTGTCACCTACAAGTGGCACTCAACCCTTATGGCTCCCAAGGAGTAGGTGTGGTGGTGCAGTAGCATCATTTCAACTCGTTCTCCAGGTTTTTGGTGGTTTAACTGTACTTATTTAGGCTGGTTTTTCTGTTGCTCTGTTTTAACTGATAGCAACAGTTCAGTAGATTTGCACCCCTCTCTCATCCTGTAAGTCCTGTGTTTTTTGTGTAAGTTTTCCTCTTTTGAGACAGACAGCTTCTAGGCATACATTTTGCTTGCCATCTTGCTGCCTACTGGAAATACTTGACATGGTTGTGATTTAACAGTTATTCAAAATTTATTAGTGATTTAAGCTTGGTCAAGAGGTTGGATTTTAGCAGCACTTAATCGTTAACTGGTTTAGAGGTTTACAAAGTGAAACAACAAAATAATTGAACAGCAACTTAATTACGGATTTGAAGATGGCAAGATTCACGCTAACTTATTATAAGCTATTCCAACTCAGTACACATGCACATGGGAAAAAGCACAAATCTCAAATTAATACATATACACATAAGCAAAGCTTATAAGCACGTGTGCACACACATACACACAGAGGTCTCTGATTGCTGGAATCAGGAATTTCTTAATAGCAAGCAACTCGCTGACAGGTACCACTTTTAACCCCTACATGTGCACGGATAAATGGAAGAACATCCAAATCCATAAAGCTAATGTGTATATCACAAACATATAGGAAGAGAGGTTAGTCTACAGTCAAAATTTCCCTTTCCCAATTTTAGGGTAAATATGATGCATTTATTTTGTTACATCACTTTGTAAGCCTCTAAACTGGCTAGTGATTAAGTGTTGCTAAAATTCAATCTCTTGGTCTGCCTTAAATAACTAATAAATTTTGAGTTGCTGTTAAAATCACAATTGTGTCAAATATTTCTACTGGTGACAGTAGGCCACATGCTAAATGAACTGGAGTTTCTGGTTTGTTCACAGAGAAGGGCAGTTGGCTTGTGCTGTCAGATGCCACAATAGGCATGAGAGCTACTATCACTCTTGAAAAGTGTAAAAAAGGATAGCCATATAATTTACTTAATTTATTCAGCAGTAAATCATGACCTCTAAGCAAGACACTCCCCATTCATTACTGAGATGTGCTCACTTACCTGTGATACTCTGAGAGGAAGAAATTAGCATAGCTCTTCTGAAGTATTCACTTCGAACGCAGAAGATTAGAGATACTTTTAGGTGATTTCATCTTCAGCGAAAGCTTTAAGTAATTTTGTTTTTTTTTTTTCTTTTCTCTGGACTGGTGACAGGGATTTAGTTCAGTAGAAGAATAGCTTAGTCCAGATCTTCAAAGGCAATATGAGAAGTTCAGTGAAAAATTCATAATCTATTCTACTGATTATAGCAGAGGTCAATCGCACATTCACTTTCTGTACAGCTTGAGAATTTTTAACCCAGGTCTTCTTTTATAACCATGGTGCTGCACTTTATTGCTTTGTTTCTAATTTAATTGCCGGTATTTCTCTTGACGTGTTTGCTTTCTAGCCTGTGTCTACTTTAACAAGTTCTGTATCCCAGTAGGGAGCAGCTTTGTAGGGCAAAATAATTAGTGTTGAAGAGCTGATGTCCATACTATGCACTTTTCCAGAGGCTTTATTTTGAGCTATCCTGGCCTATTGTCCACTGGAGTTTTAGGTGCTCTTCAGAAGTCCATCTTCCAGTTAATTTGCACCTGGAAGGAATTTAGCTGATTTACTCTGACGTTGCTCAATGATGTGAATCACCGCATGGTAACTGTGGAGAATCGGGAGATTCACTTTCAAAGTGCACTTCTAATCTAAACCAAAATGCTCATGTAGATGCAGGCAGCTATCTGTTTTCAAAATGAATTTTTTTTCCTCAAATGGTATTCAAATCCATATGATACAAAATCGTCTTCACCAACTTGGCATCAAAAAGGTAACTCCAAAAGCTTTCTGCTATCCAACAGAAAATAATCTCAGTCTGAAAACAAGCAGGAGACATTGGTCCTCCTCAATAACAATTATGAAATCAAGCAGAAACAGAAAGCAAAAAGCAACAGTATGATCATTATTTTATTCTCTGCCTGGAAACCTGGTATAAGATTAAAATTCTCCATTTATTATTGTTGTGTATCTCAGTTCAAGGAAATCAGCACATCTTCCAAATGAAGGCCAAAATTTTCTTATATGCAATTTTGAAAAAACATTGCTTTTCATTGGCTGAATTGTGGGGCCTTTTCTTCTCCATGCAGTTAAATGGCGGAATGATCATAGTTTCTGAGATATATTCCACCGTTAGACGCACAAAGTCTGACTTCTAATATCCTTACAAAAGGCACATTTAATTTGTAAAACTGCATTTATGAAATATGCTTCGACCTTTAAATAGAGAATCAGCCTATCCTGATTATCAACTGAATTTCCAAGGCCTAATATGGTCCCTACAAGTTTTCCCTGAGCACTTCCCTTGAGAGTGACAGCACAGTCTCATCAACATTTCTAATTATCCCTCTTCTTCTTTTGGATGGATGACTTTGTCTTGGGATCCCCAACCTCGAGTCATTCAAGAACCAGGAGACCTAACTAGACTATGAGGCTCCCAGCAACATGAAGTACCTGAATTCCTACTGGTGGCCTCACTGATTACAGCATCAGTAAACAGACTACAAGAAAAGGCCGAAGTCACATGCCACAGAAGCTCAGATGATCAACATCTTGACAGTCTAGGATGACAGATTTTCTCCCCAGCCGCCTTGCAATTCAATCTGCAGAACTAAGACTTCATGAGTGCCTTTTGAAACATTGCATAGAATCATAGAATATCTTGGGGTGGAAGGGACCTTAAAAATCATCTAGTTCCAACCTCCCTGCCATGTGCAGGAACACCTTCCGCTAGATCTGGCTACTCAAAGCCCCACTCAACAAGGCCTTGAATACTTCCAGGTATGGGACTTCCACAACTTCTCTGGGTAGCATGTTCCAGTGTCTTACCACCCTCACAGTAAAGACTTCTTCCTAATATCTAATCTAAATCTCCCCTCTTTCAGTTTAAAACCATTACCCCTCATCCTCCTATCACTACACACCCTGATAAAGAGTCTCTTCCCATCTTTCCTGTAGGCCCCTTTCAGTACTGGATGGCTGCTATAAGGTCTCCCTAGAGCTTTCTCTTCTCCAGGCCGAACAACCCCAACTCTCCCAGCCTGTCTTCACAGGAGAAGTGCTCCTGCCCTCTGATCATCTTCGTGGCCTCCTCTGGACCTGCTCCAACGGGTCCATGTCCTTCTAATGCTGGGGGCTCCAGAGCTGAACACAGTATTCCAGGTGGGGTCTCACAAGAGCAGAGTAGAGGGTCAAAATCATCTCTCTCAACCTGCTGGCTACACTCGTTTTGATGGAGCCCAGGATGCAGTTGCTTACTGTCCTGCAAGCACACATTGCCAGCTTGTGCACCTTCAGGTTCCTTAGATAGTCCTGAACCTGATCTTCTCCTACAGTGGGTGATTCTTCATTCTCCCAGTCCCTGCCTTTGCTTTCTGTGACTTGGGCAGTGTGGCCAGAGCACTTGTCGGTAAAGGCTGAGGGAAAAATTTTTTGCAAGCACACAGAGACTCTCATTGAGACAATATGAGTACAGCTTAGGTTATACTGGCAAAAGTACTTTAAGTGGGAAGTTGAGTTGTGTGTAGGTATTGGCAGGAATAAGATGTAAAAATAAAAAAGGGTTAAAAATCAGAACTTGTATCTCAGAGGTAGCTAAACAAAATCAAAGGACTTGAGTTGTAGAAGCTCAGAAGAAAGGTTGATGTGATTCTTCCCTCTACTATAGCAGGAGGCAGCTGTCTTGAGATACAGCCTTCTGGTTTGCTTGCATCCTTCCTCTGATTATATTTAATGAATTTGCTGACTGGTTGAGTATCAGCTGACACCTTTAACTAGCAAACAGGATGTTCAAGTTTCAGCTTTAACTTCCAGCAGACTCCTGCATCTCCATTGCCTGGGATGGTCGCGAGCAAGTACCCTGGCAATTCTGGCTCTCCAGAGGTTGCTCATAAACACCTGTAGTGGTAGCTCTTTTCCTTCCAATTCCCACTGAAAAACCCCACAATGCTAATCTCAAGTAGCTATTGTCAACAGTATCTCACCCACAATGACAACCAGTTATTTTCCTCATTTTCCATGTGCTGGCCCGCTCACCAGTGTCCATTCTCTGTCTGCTCTGCCTTTTATCATCACACACAGTTCCCCAGGACGGAGTCTGTTTTTTATCCTGAGCTCACACAGCAGGATTACAATCCATGCTTAAGGTTCCCAGGTGTTATAATAATATACAGCAATAATAACTAACATGTATTGCTGGTGTATGAATCAACCAGTGCATGTTCTCACAGCGATATTTTGCATGCAAAGGGAAAAGCTTATTGGAGTACAAAAAACATCCAGATTAACAGTGTCAAAAGCAAGCTAATGCTTATATGGGATCCAAAACCATAATACATTTGACTTTGAAAAGGCTAAGTTCATCCTCTAACCACCAGAGCTTGCAGCAGACCCCACTCTGTCCCTGGGAACACATTGTCAATTTACTGTCCTGACAGATGATTGTCAAGACGAGGAAATGATCCAGAAAAGTGGCATTGATTTTGAGGAGCAGAGGAATTTGCCAGTCACTGCTTATTGCTAAGCTGCAAAAAAAAGCTTCCATCAGCTCTCAGCGTGCCACTCACAAGTATCAATGACACATGGTATTTACAGTGTTTGTGTAAAGCCCAGGGAATGATTTAGACTGCATCCTTCCACTTAGAGCAATTTGGATGAGACCTTAAATACCAGGAACCTCTTCGCTTGGTTTCACAAAATGAGCTGTGTGATCTTTTTCTTTGGGCAATTTGTGCTTTGCATCTGTGGACAGTGATCCATTTATACAAACACAGGAAAGATATTTTAGAGAAAGGGAAAACTATAAAACTTGAACTAGTCTGCAAACATACACTGCAAGCAGGTGTTTTTGTCCGATCCTCCTCTTACAAATGATATGCCCTTTAGAGCATCAAATCTCAACTCCCAGCCTGGAATTTGTTAACAAAAGCTGGACAGAAAGAAACAGCCAGAATAAAAAAAATTTATGGCAAGTTTGTGTAAGGGAACAGCCTAAATGGTCTGTTCTTTTCTCCTTGCTCTAAATATTATGCATCTGGAACAAAATCCATCTGATGTCTTTTCCCCATGCTCCATGTGTCCCTAGATAATCTGATGCTACACACGCTCCCCACAAGCTTCAACACAGAAAATTTTCACTTGCTTTCTATCCAGGGGAAGGAATGAACTGGCTCCCTAGTTGATACAAAACTTTTAACCCTTACACAGAATAATCACTGGATAATACACAGGAGCAGAGGAGGATGTTTCAGAGTCAATGGTGTCCAGCTCCTGTAGAGGCCACGTATGCACCCAGCCCCACAGACAGATCCTGGTGTCAATAAGTAATCTGTTGATAAAGAATAAGCATGTAAATACACAGGTAACAGCTGTTTCTACTGAGACAGACTTCATGCAAGCATGGTACTGTGTTATTAAGTATGACAATTATTGCGTGTCATGGCTAATGGCTTGCAGAAGCAATTTAAAGCATTAAGCTTAAAGCACTGACATAAAGGTTTCCTTGTGCCCCTTTTCTCTTTCCCCTTCTTCACACCTCTCACCTCTAGGTTTAGAGACAGCATTTTTCTACAAAAAATATTTGTAAACAAAGTAAAGAGTGGAAAACTAAAGTATAAAATTGTCAAGTGTTGTCAAGTGTTGAGCTGTCAAATTCATTCCTAAGGCATGTCAGAAGCTGCGCAGACTAGGAGATGACTAAGCATTATTTTCAGATGCTCTGATTTCCAGGCAAGAACCCCTTCCTTCCTACCTTCATCCTAAGGTCTCCTTTTCCTACTTAGTTTCCAGTGCTGTCAGATTTAGGGGCATAGTTAAAAACACCCGTCTCTCAGATCTAATAAAAATAGCTTCATGTCCAGATGCCCCTTTTAACAAACAGGAATTTATACTATGTGTCAAGATATCTTTTTAAGATAATATGGAGGAAGAGGACACACAGACTCACACAGACGTTATAGATATTATTTGATCTCTAGGCAGTCTAGATCCTCACTGTAGCAATGAATATACCTTCAAAGAGAAGCAATAACTCAAAAAACCTCCTGAATTACAGCACTTCAGCTTGACAAAAATAAGGAATTTCAAGTTCTAAAGGCAGAATTGCAACAGCATGGATAATAAAAGATTTTTTTTTCTTTGTAAGAGGATAAAAACAAGCCACCTAATGAAAGGGGATGACAGGTCCAGGGGCACAGCTTTAAAATCCTCTCTTCCTTTCCTCCCAGGCACGCTGTGCGTCTGCGGAAGGCATTTTGCCGTACGTCTGAGTTATAAGCAAGTACTAATGGCAAAGTTTTTCAGAGGGGCACGGAGTCTGGTCCAGAAAGAAATGCCCCACTCCCATCATCTGCTTTTCTCCTCCAGCCAAAGCTGGATGGACTTGTCCTTAGCTGCCTTTCTGTGTTGCCTCCTGACCCTCTGTGTCGCCTGCACAACACCCGTGCAGGGACAGAGCAGGAAGGAGAGGTTATGAAGCAAGTCAAAGCTATCAGTCAAGCTCACCAATAAAAGTTGCACAAATCAAGAGCAAAAGCTTTTCTTTTCCCTGAAACCAAGAATGCAATTGACTCTGAACTCACCCTCGGAGAGCCAGAAAAGTCCACACATCAATGGGGTTAAAAGGAAAGATTGTAAGAACCAGATGTTGTGATATTTTTGGACGCAATCACGGATCAGGCCACAGTGCTTAACAGCTCCTATCCAAAGCTAATTTTTGAAGGAACAGAACGCACATCATGCACATGTTTACTGGCTTTTTGCCCAGTCCTGATCAGTGCAGAAAACAAGAGCCTTTCTAAAATTGGTTTGGCTGGTTCGGTTTTCTTGGTTTAAATCCTCTTACTAAAGTTCACACAGAATTATATTCTTACTGCAGAATTATACCAAAAAGCCTGCAAAGAAAATCATTTAGCTATATAGGAGGTCGATGTCTCACTTTTGTTCAGTGATTGGTTTTATTTTTCATAGAGATTACTGCCAGCTTATTTTCATTTACTCGTTCAGAATTTTTCAAGATTTTTCATGTAGGGATAACATTTCTTCTGCTATATTTTGCCTTGTTTCTTTGAGGTGAATGCAGCACGAAGGACATAAAGTCTTCTTCATTTCATTCATGAAGAATCACAGCAGACTGACCCATGGCATCTGTAGTAACTTTCTTGACAACCCAGAAGGCATATTGCCACATAGAGACAGAGGCACTGGGAGCAGTTTTGCACTTGATTTTTATTTCCTGCACACTATATAGCATAATTCCACCTAGGGCTCCAAGGAGATGGAAGAGGGAGCATACCCTGACTTCAGCATTAAAGACCAGACACTTACATCTCTGGGTGTTACCTGCTTAACAGCTTGCAGGTTTAGAAGGCAAGAAGAAAGGAGGATAGTGAAAGAAGAGTTTGCCTGCAAATGGAACCAGTTCTTGATGGCCCAGGTTACACTGAACGTCACTCTTCTGTAGAAGTCTCGATTCCTTATCATGTCTTGAACCACAAAGAAATGTAATGTTTTCTAAATAACCTGCCTTATTTATCTAGCTACCTGTTACTCAGTCCAGCAGCAAACACCCACAAAAATCCAGTGTTCACAGCGTGGTTCCTCAGACCTCAGATGTTATTGATTCTTTTCCTCCAAGATCTCATATTTCCAGGAGATAAACTTCCCAGCCTGAAGTTTCATTATGTCCTTTTATTTGTTGTTTTGTTTTTTTCTTTTTTCCCACATGCTAGTTTAGTAAAATTCTTTAAACATCCATCTGGCAGAGGAAGGCTTGGTTTTCACATGTCAAATCAGAGAGCACACACTAACCTAGCAAAGCCTGTCAGAAACTGAGGAGCTGACTACAGGCTCCTGCCTGCAGGTGATCAAACTGAATGGAAGTTAATGGCTTTAAAATGTCAATCATTGAGCTATTAGAATCCCAGCTCTTGAGCAGAAGTTAACGAGCCAGGGTCTAATTTGACATTGAGAGAATTGTCAACAGTTGTGACATTGGTATTTTCACTGTACCCTGGACAACGCCAAAAAAAAATATAGCTTGTAACAAGATTCTGTTGGTTTAATGCAACTATTTCTCCATGAAGTGACTTGCTAACTGATTTAAGAACAGATTGCTTTGCAAACAAATTTAAGATCAGGCATCACAGAATCACAGAATCACAGAAAGTAAAGAGTTGGAAGGGACCTCTAGAGATCGTCTGGTGCAACCCACCTGCCAGAGCAGGTTTGCTTACAGCAGGTAATGTTGTCCCCATGCCCTCAGTCCAGGCGTGGCCATTATAAAACCCACAAGGAGACACAGTTTATAGGAGACCTACAGAGCTGTTTATTTTCAGGCAAATTTTCAGGCTGTTTATTTGGTGCTTGCATTTAAAAACTTGCATAGTCAAGGGAATGAGATAGCCATCTCCAAAGAGAAATTCAAAACATTGACACTGCCTAATTTATATAACATGACAGCAACACCTTACCTCATAGTCAACTGCCATCAAAATGTTCCCCGTTCCCCTATCCTTTGTCTTTCTCCCAAATGTATGACCCAGGCCCCTCCTTGGTACCAGCCTCATCAGTGGTCGCACTCTCTGCTGTGCTGAAATTAAAACTAAATTCTCATTAAAATTTTCAGGGGAACTGAAAAAAAAAAAAAAAGAAGATTCAGTCCTTACATCCCAGAACTAATTTTCTGATGATTCAGGGTTAAATGATCTAATGGATGAGTTGGACTAAAGTTATCAGAAGATAAGTGTGGGAGTAGGATTGGTGCAGCTGGGAAGACTTCCTTGTCTATTGGTACTGAGCTATTATGCCAGCTACATTTTGCTTTCTGAATGTGGAACAGAATTATTGGTGGTTGAAGAGGACTTAAGAGGGCTCTAACACCCTTTGACACCTACCCATGTATCCTATATTATAGTGACAGTGGTGTAGTGCACAGCTCTCAGCAATTTAGGTCAAAGCTGCTATGAATCATCCCTCTTTCTCTTCAGTGAAAAGCACCAGGGCAAGAGATATGAATGCATGAAACCCCATAAAAATCCCAAAGCTGCCCTAGGGGAGGCTAAAGATCAGATTGTAAGTACCTCAGTCAGCACAAAGAGGGCAAACAAAACACTTGCGCCTGAAATAGAGATTATATATGCAGCTTCTGTGCCAACGGGCTCTTGCTGAAAAGCCTGACTGAATATCAGAACCTGCCCCAGACAGGAAAAATAGCAGTAAAGGACGTGAAATCTGTATCTACATGCTAAATTAGTAACGCAAAGGCTTCCCCAGTCCTGCATCTCCTGTGCTTTCAAGTTTCACGTTGGTTTTGGCTAATAACATATGTATCTTTCCTGTGCACGAGTGCTCCAAGACAGCCTTCACAGACATGTCATATGGCTCTCAAACATGTTGTGACTGGAAAGATCTTTATTTTGGCAGGATGGACCAGGGGAGGGGAGAGGATGTTGCTGAAAAATGAAATCCAAAACATTCTCCTGTCAATATGCTAATTAACAATTGGCAAGAATATGCTAAATACTACAGAAATTTAATTTTAACAAGATGTTCTTCATTAACCAGGCTAATCAAACATGATCAGCACCACAAGAGAAAGCACAGATGATGAAAGTGACACAACCGTCTTCTACTACTTCCTTTACTTTACCAAGGTGATGCCAATCTTTGGCCCCTGAGAATGATGTATCCCTGTCTCCTTGTTGTGCGTCAGATATTGGGGAAGGTAGTTACAGGAAAATGGGTGATTACACAAGGCAGATAAGAAGCACAGATCTACACACATGAAGTGGTGAATTTAGTGCTTACAAAGGGATTCACGTGAAAAGAAGCAAAAAAAAAAACCAAACCATTGTGCACACAGCTTTGTAAAATCTCAAGGACAAAACCAAATTTTTACCTCATTTTGTTTAATTCAAAAAAGAAAGGAAAAATAAAACCCTACCCCAAAAGAAAAAAACTTTCTGTTTTAAGTTCAGGGCAACATACCATTTGGGATTGAAGCCCTTTCAGTTTTTTTAAGGTCTTTAAACAATACAAGAAATAAAGGATTTGTTCAATCCAAATATTTTAAATAAAGTATTTTTAATATCTTTCTAGTTTGAGTCTTAAGACTTCAGATTCAATGCAAACAATTCTGTGAAACTGAGGTAGATTATAGCTTTTGCTTGCTTGACTGAGAGCTGAAGGAAAAAAATTACAGGTAGAAACATGTGGAGATCATGTGCTTGTACCAAGGAAACTGAGCTTGCATACTTCCTAACTCATGGACAATTTACAACAGAAAGAAGGCCCTAAAAAGAACTTAAGCAGTTCAGAAGAAGTCTACTACAGTCAATGAAAAAAAAAAAAATTACTACGGTATTCAACGACATCACCTTGTACAGAGGTCTGACAGGCAAATTTGTAACCAAAGATGGATTTATCCAACCTTAGTTTGGCCTTGTGAAAGTTAGGACTCTGATTTAAGTTAGTCATGGGGTGCTCTGTGTATTCACTGGAGAAAGACTGGTGTGATTTACCCAGCCTGTTTAAGACAGATGTTTTAAGATACAAACCTCCATCTAAAAACACACCTCTCACTCTACGTTATAGGGCATCTGGAAAGCTAGCTTAAATGAGACATTTAATTTTTACATGATCAACAGTATTTGCCATGAATCTCATAATAAACTTCTTAATTTCCCACAGATTTTATGGGAATCTCATTTACAGTAGTGTCACATCAGTGTAACTCGATAAACTACAGAGGAACAACACATTAGCTAGCATCTGAAAAGCCTTAAAGGAAATTCCCTTCTCTTCTCCTATTGCTCTTTCCTTAGTCATTCCCTCTTTTTCTCTCTGTTTAAGGTCCTCCTTTAGTCTACTCTCATGCAAATCAGAGAACAAGTAAAACAGAGCCTTTATATCTGTGCTGAATGGAGACATCAGGATCTGATTTTCCGGGCTTATTTGTAGACCAAAGATAGCTTGTATTTAGATTTGAACAACCCAACAGAAATAACATCATATCCAGGTACCCTTTCTCAAACATTTCCAGAAAATCTTTGTCAGTGCCCAGTTTCCTTACTAGTATTGTCACGGGATCACAGGATAGTTAGATAGGAAGGGATGTCAGGAGGGCTCCAGGTCAACCTCTTGCTCACAGCAAGATCAGCCCTGAGATCAGAAGAGTTTTATCCAGTTGGATCTTGAAAACCTCCAATAATGCCAACTGCGTCTCCGGGCAGACTGTTTTACTGCTTGACTCTCTTCATGAGTAAAATGTTTCTCTTTATACCTGATCAGAACATTTCTTGCTTTAACTCATGGCCATTTTCTCTCACCTCCAACCAGCACCACTGTTCTTATTCTTAATATCCGTTTCTTCATCCTCATCTATTTCACTTAGAATTTTGTGTGTCAAAGAACACGGACACTCAAGCCAGACTGGCA
Organism: Chionis minor; assembly: GCA_013398295.1. Taxonomy (NCBI): domain Eukaryota; kingdom Metazoa; phylum Chordata; class Aves; order Charadriiformes; family Chionidae; genus Chionis; species Chionis minor. The sequence continues at coordinate 415,093 of VZSF01007302.1, forward strand.
CTAAAGATAAAGGTTATGTCTGCACCAGGTGAAAAATATATATAACAAGCCAGGACTCTTCAAAACTCAATCATAAATGAGCAACAAACTTTATGCTGAATTTCAGTTTCTAACTTCAGGCAAGGAAAGAAAGCCTGCAGTTAAGATTCTGTCTCTGAGGTTATCAAGAAGTGTGACTGAGATGTGTGAAGGTCACATCTATGAAGGATAGTAACAGCAGGGAAAATGCAGCATGTAAGTTAGAAATCCAAGTAATTATCAAGTTCCCCATTGAGCTCACAAAGTGCAGTTCACTCTTACATTGCCAGTCTAGGTAACTGAGATAGCTAGATTAAAGCTAGCAGAGCTATGGCTTCATGTCTTCCATTTCTAAAATGCAACACATACAAACTTTACAGTATACCTAAGAGGATCTCTCTTATCTCCTGCCGTGGGATTGTTGACATATTTTGGTAAATTTTCTCACATCAGAGCTCTGTTTCCTAAACTATTCTATATGATGGCTGATTTTTCTCTCTATGCACCAGGTTACCAAGCCTATCGAAGAGAAAGCAAACAAACAGCACTAACTTACTGTCTGCCATGTAAACAGCAAAACAACTTTTTTTTTGTGCTGTAAATTCTAATATGATAGTTTGTTAACAGAAATGCAAGCATGGATTGCCATCTGGTGTCTTTGTGAAGGGGATGGTTGTATCCAGAGAGGGAGAGAGTAGACATCTGAGGACAACTCAGATTACCTGTTGCAGCTAAGTCTACAGCGTGCCTCAGTCAAGGCTTTAGGCCATCCAACCCTATCTTGAGGGTTCTTACACCTCCCCGTCTTTTCCAGGAGCCTTGTAACGTTTGATCTTAGAGTGGCTACTGTGGGACTTCATGGCCATGGAGGCCTCTAAGTGCTTCCCAAGTGTCTGGCAAAGGGCTCCTTATCTTTCTGCAGTGCTTTGAAGTCTTGTTCTACAAAGCAATTAAAAAACATCCAGCGTTTCAACCAGGCAGATACAAGGTGGATCTTCTTCCAATGAAGGTTTCATTAAGAATGTTCTAGAGAGATCAGCTGGAGGAGAATGAGTAGAGAATAATCCTTAATTTATGATTTTTCTCTCATAGCAAAATGAATCCCTATTCAATCCCAGCTTCTCATATATTTTTTTTAAAATCCATGACTTTAGAACCTGGTTGCAATTTTATTTGCTCTTCTAAGCAAGCATCACTTAAATAATCTATCAAGACATTTGCACATATAGAATGAATGAATATAGAATAAATGTTCCTTTTAAAGAAGGAACAAAGAACTTTAGAAATGCTCGATTACAGTGTACTTAGTCTCAGCTTTATTCTCTTTGATTTTTCTCTGTCCCATTCCACCACAAGCGAGTAACATCCATTATTAATACATCTCTTTGGAGACAGTCCCTGTGTGTCTGTGTCCTCCATTTGATTAGCAATCTGGAAAACGACAGATTCCTGACAGCTTTGAAACATTTTCCTTTAAGCTCAGGCATTGTTCAAACGCAGAGAGCACATTTAACGTGACGGGGGCTTTAGTAGAAGGCTTTTTAGCATGTGGCAAAAAACACATATGCACAGTGATTAAAAAAACCCCAAACAACAAAAACCAACAACAAAACCAACCAACCAAACACAAAACCCTAAAAAACCCACCAAAACAAAAAAAGCCCAAACAAACAAGAAAACCCCCAACCACTAAAAAATTAAGATAAAATGTGGGATAAAAGTGCTGGAATTGCTTATATGGAAATTTATATGAATAGTCGTTTCTGCAGCAGTGGAAAATGAGTTAGTGGGAGTTTGCTTCTGTCATACAGCAGTTAATACACGTATAGCTTCTGGTTAATGCTACATTTTATCCAAGAGAAAACCTTAACTACAGATACTTGCTTACATGATAGCAGTTTTAGCCAAAGCAGAAAAGGCTCTTTAAATTGAGAAGGGAATGAAACTGTGTATTACAGCTTCATGTAGGAAGTGGAGACACCCTGCAGTGTTCTTCTTTTCTTGGAAAGTGATAAGAACATGGAATTATGGGTGATTTGAGAAAAAGAAATTCAGAGGTCTTTGAACAAAAAAATAATTTTGTGGTTTTGCACAAAAATATAACATAAGCTGAAAACTGACCGAGGGAAAAAACATCCTGGAATTTTTCTTGGTATCAAGTTATGACGTAAGTAAAGTTATTGAATTATTTTCTACTAAATATGCAGTTTATCTCATGCACGACGTGTACAAAACTTTACTTAAAACACACCTATCTGAAATCCAAGCTCTGACAGCAGTCATCATCTTTTCATATTTTTTTTAAATCTATGTATTCCAGTACAATTTATATACTGATAAAAACACTTTACTGTTTCCTGTTTCCTGTTAAGTATAAAGGTAAGTACACAAAGAATCGTAAACTGAAAAATAAACCAGTTGAACTTCTGTTCATCTCATCTCTCCCAAATAACCAGCTGGAGCAAGGCAAGCACTGCAGATCCCCTCTGATGCCAGTGTAAAGGAGAAAGACGGAAACAAAGAGAGAGATAGGCATTTTTTTTCCCCTTTTGTCTGTAACAGAAGGACAATTTGATGATGAGGATTCTAACTTGGGCTTCAGCTGAATGCCTGGAGTTTGATAGGATATATCTAAAATTAGGTACTTATGTCCAAATGGGGAAAAAGACACAGCAGATGGAGGATGAAATGAGTGGCTCTTTTGGCAAAACATTTGTGTCGTGCTTCATGGGAGAAGCATATTTTAAGAAGGGAGAAAACTGTCCACACAGAGAATTTCAGGCATGTGAAAGAGACTATGTGTGAGACTGTATAGAGCCAAAGATGAGATGAGAGGCAGACACAGCAAGGATCACATAGTGCTTGCATGGAGCATATCCTACTATTGAAAATACTAATGGAAAAGTAATGCAGTAGATCAGGGATTATGAGCTCTCGGAAGTGAAAATATGTTAACACAGCTTCTTTCTTATTTTGTCATTGTTTACGAAGACATGCAAGGACTAACTTTCAGTTACAGACCATGTTTGCATTATTGGTAAAAATAGGTTTGAGATGTTATTTGAGATTTTGTTAGGAGGGGTCTGAAGATCAATGCTTGGACCTGTCGGGTCCTGCACCTGGGGAGGAATAACCCCATTCACCAGTACAGGTTAGGGATTGACCTGCTGGAAAGCAGTTCTGCAGAGAAGGGCCTGGGAGTCCTGGTGGACAAGTTGACCATAAGCCAGCAATGTGCCCTTGTGGCCAAGAAGGTCAGTGGTACCCTGAGGTGCATTAAAAAAAGAGTGGCCAGCAGGTCAGGAGAGGTTATCTTCCCCTCTACTCTGTCCTCCCCTCTACTCTGCCCTGGTGAGGCCATATCTGGAGTACTGTGTCCAGTTCTGGGATCCCCAGTTCAAGAAACACACAGAACTACTGGAAAGTGTCCAGCAGAGGGCTACAAAGATGATCAAGGGACTGGAGCACCTCTCTTATGAGGAAAGGCTGAGACACCTGGATCTGTTTAGCCTTGAGAAGACTGAGAGGTGATCTCATCAATGCTTATCAATATCTAAAAGATGGGTATCGAGACAATGGGGCCAGACTCTTTTCAGCGGTGCCCAGAGACAGGACAAAGGGCAATAGACACAAACTAGAACACAGGAAATTCTGTTTCAAAGTAAGGAAAAACTTCTTTGCTTTGAGGGTTGCAGGGCACTGGAACATGCTGCCGAAAGAGGTTGTGGAGTCTCCTTCTCTGCAGATATTCAAAACCTGCCTGGACACTATCCTGTGCAACCTGCTCTGGGTGAACCTGCTTTGGCAGGGGAGTTGGACTAGATGATTTCCACAGGTCCCTTCCAACCCCTACGATTCTGTGTTTCTGTGATTCTGTTATTCTGTGATTCTGTTCTAAAATGTGATAATTTATCTTTTTTAGGAAGTACAGAGCGTGGACATAGTAAGCATGCTGCATCAAAACTCATTTTGAACATTCTTTTGGTCCAGCACAGGTGAGATAGCACCCGCTTAGATCCTCTACATTAATACTAGGTTTCAGTGAGCCTTCCTTGGTAGCACACTCAGCTTGGTTTGGTGTATTCTGTCATATCTACATTGTGAAGGTTTTATCTACCATCACCTCCCTGCTGCATTTAGTGTAAAGGTAGCTAATTTGTAAAAGAGATCTGGTTAATGGCTATTCAGCATAAAAGATGAAGGGAAGAGATAAGAAAATAAGTAAATTAAGCACACAGGTACACAAACTTTAATGAGTAGACAGCTGAAACAATAATAAAGACCGGAAAGATAAATTTGCTGATTGATGGGTCATGCAAGGAACCACTTACACATAAATTTGGAGACTTCAGCCAGAACTTAGTAACTGATAAGATCAGGGAAACAAGATTATCATGGCTGTCATTATCTTGATAATGTCAAGATTATCATGGCTTGTCAATCAGCCAAGATTACCATGGCTGTCATGGTAGAAAGAGGAAAGTTATGTGATATTCAAGGGGGCTTGTGGGATTGTGTAAAACTCACTATGCAAACATGCAAAACATGCCACGTTCAGGAGAAGGGCCAAAGGAAAGGAAAGGAAGGAAGTCAAGCTGGATCATGGAGAACTGAGAATTGGAAAATGAGGGTGGGTAAGTGTAAGGAGTCAGCTGCATGTAAACAAGTACACTTGTCTGGTTGTGCCCTGTGCCTCATCCCCACAACCCACCCTGTTTCCTTATTAAACTGTGTTCCTAACTGTACTTCTGGCTGAGAGAAGATAAAACCCTGCATCATAAAGACCACCTGAGTCAACTTCCCTTAATAGTTGTGCATCTTATGTACACAGCAGCCCTTCAGCCTTGCAGGTTTTTTTTACGTTAATATAACCAGTAGACATGGGAGTGAAGGCATAAATCACCACCCAGGCAGCAAGGACAATCAAGGAACAAGAATGCTAGGGTGAAACCTTCTAGTGAGTGGTGCTGTAGCCAAAGGTAAGCACTTTGATGCACCATCTATTAGTGATGCAGAAAAGAAATAACTGTTTGGCCATTTTAAAGCACATTTTAGCCTTAGACAAAGTGGACTCAAGTCTTGCAATATATTGTATTCATGGGGGTTCCTATCCAACTCCTCCAAATGAGAGTTGAACAATTTTTGTTAAATTACTGCCCTAAACTACCTAAATATGTATCTGCCATTTTGATTCTTACTTGTGCACTAAAACATTGTTCACTTTGGGCTTTAGACACTCTCTCTTGAATCTGCTCTCCTAAACCAAGGTGAAGAGCTGACATCTTTCATTTCCCAGTAAAACTCTGGTATATGTTTTGGGCCATATGCTGTCTCACAGTGTATATCTGGGTCATAACTTTTTCTGTGAGGGTCTAAACCTGGCTGTAACTTTTAAACATTCTTCAAATTGAAAAACATCCTTCGTGTTCCTCATCATTTTGGAGTCTCAAATCAGCCGTATTTTTGAAAGCAAAGTTTTCTTGTCCAAATTTATCCACACACATTTGGGTTGGATTTCCAACCAAAAATAGAGTAGTAACAGCTTATTTCACAGTATTTTAGCATAATACTTTCATTTAAGCCCGGTCTGAGATAAACAGAGAAGTATGGCGTAGCATCAGTAACACCAGTAACTAGATGATAGCTAGGCAAGATAGGCACTTGTTTGCTTGAAAAAAATGTTTATTCCAACATATATTCCAAAGGCAAAGAGAAGGGAAACAAACTAAAGAGAAAAAGGAAATCAAGCATTTTATTAGCAGAGTAAATCTAGATAGTAGTTTAAAGTTTAAAATTGACTAGGCAACTCAATTATTAGTTGTTGCATCTTGAACTGCTATTCTAAGAATTTTCACATGCTACTAAGAGGTCCCAAATTTTCTATTTGTTTCTGTTGGATTCACTTTATACTTTTATGCCATAGTTGAAAACTCACTCAGACACTTGATCTAAAGAACTCTATTTTTTCAAGACAAATCTCCGCCACCTGAGCAGCTGTTACAGCCCATTTCTTACTGCTCATCAATAATAGCGGTTGCTTCTTTTCTACCAGAAAAGGAGGGCGGGAAAGAAGAGCAGTCCTGAGAAATCAGGAAGAAGAGAAATTCCAGAAGAAATAGCAGTGGGCCATTCTAACCCTTTCAATCTAGGAGTTGTTGAGGCCGTGTATTAGAGGCTGCTCTCTAATTAGCAAATGCTTGATGTCCCTGGCTTATGCAACCCTGAATCAAATGTGAAGTATAAGAGCATTCCTTTTCTGTATAGTAACACATATTTTGAGCAAAAAATGGTGTTGGGTACTTGGAAATTTCAGACTATATTGCCCAAAGGCATAGCTAGCATATGCCAAAAAAAACCCCAACAAAAATCTACAGGTATATATTTATGAAGAAGAGGGACACTTCTCTTCAATTATCCTTATTTGGAGAAGTACAGAAATGAAAGAAAAAGAGAGTGAGGTTATGAAACTTTCCTCTCCAGCCAGAACACAGCCTTAGGCTAAAACTTACACAGAGTCCCTACCCAGCAAGACACCTCGTTGTTTGTGTGGCTTTAGCAAGTGAACATTACTGCTGGTGACTGGGGAAGTCACCTGGTGAGACATGTGCCATTGCTGAGGTAGTCCTTCCAGAGCACACACCTCATGCAACTTTGAGTCATCCCTGCTTCATAGGCACATACATACACAGTACTGCTATATTCTGACTCTCAGCTAAGGACCAGGGAGACAAGAACATCTGAGACTTCACCTGCATCCAGCACAACTGAGTAGATTACACATCGTCTGTCCAGATCATCCAAAGTGGCACTGAGTGCATAGGGAGGTAGGACCTGGTTACTCTGGATTGGAGGGATTGAAATCACTGATTATTATGATTATTAATTAATTATGATGCCTTAGTAAAATCTAGATGAATTTTCCGCAGCACTGTAAGTGGTTAAAAGGCATGAGTTCACCCAATAACTGAGTAGACAGTCAGGTGAGGCAGCTGTTGATAGGATCCTTGTAGTGTTAGAGTCCACAGAGAGGGAAAGACATCTGCAGAGATGCTTCAGTTTACCTTAAGGTTTTAGGTCTACACTGGGAATTAATCTGAGCTGTGATTCTCCTCAATCCTGGGTTTCAGTTGCAGATTTTCATTCCATATTGATCAATGTAATGAGAAATCTCTGTTCGTTTTAATTCTCCTGTGTAAATGCTGCCTCAGAAGGAAGCTTTCACTTCCAGCCATAATCTTTTCAAACACTCCCATTATATATAGTATAAGGTGGAGCTTAGACAATGTTTACTAAAAAAGTCAAATCACTGGCAAGGTATCAGAGAAGTACACGCTTTTGCTAAAATCGACTTTGACAAATGCTTTAAAATTATTCCTTTCATTCGGGTGCAGCCTTCTCAGTGAAAAGCTGGCAACAGCCCTGGCCGTACAGCAGCACAAATCTCCCAACAGATTTTCAATTCCGCACTCAGCCGAAGGGTACATATTTTCTATTATCCACGGCTCCGGGATTCCATTCTAACACACACTATTGATGTTTTCAGCCGAGCCAAGTAATTGCTCCTGAATTCATGGGGGTCCTCACTTCTCAGGCTGTCTCTATTCACTAGGCTCCGTTTAGCAGCTGGGGTCAGGCGGTTTCTGCAGGCAAAAGATAGGTGAGGTGAGGGCACGTGCATTTTCTATTTGGTGCTGGTGGTGGTGGGGTTGCTGCTTTTACCTTCCAATCCTCTTTTCTACTCTTTCCTCTTTCTGAATCTTCACATACTTTTTGTCAAGAACTGAATTCCAGTCTTCCTCTCAAATTGAATAAAGACTGTTACATGTAACAACCTGACTGCCATCCCCGTTCAGCTGCTTGTGACAGCCCATGCTCTGGCTCAACAGTGAAGATTATAAGAATGTTATTTTGTGTTTGCATATAATCTATTATTACCACAATAAGCTGGACATATAGTGATCTACACCACATAAATACCAGGCCGAGGACACTTACATCAGAAGTTGCTTGTAGCTCTACTGTTTTAAATAAATTGTATAATTGTTTACTTGACTGCAGGTAGAATAAAGAAATGGGAGTTTCTATCTTTCTTGTTAAAACCTGCCCTATATGATTCCATTATTCCCTTTCCAGCACATTTTATTAGTCTCTTAGAAAGATCTAGAAAGTCTTTTCTCCTCCTCACATTTCCTTTTTGTATTTTCTTAACAGAAGGAGGTAAGAAAATGTGGCAATGGGTCGTCTTCTGATGTCATTTTCTTCCCTGCCAACTTGGACATCCATGCATGTTGTTCCTACTGTCTATGGGACTCAGCTCATTCAGGTCCTCTTTTTTATAAACGTAGTATTCAACAGGACTGAGGTAAGACTGAAGTACATGCTCCCAACCCTCTGAAACTACTTTCTAAGTTGTTAAGTGCTGCCTAAACCACCTAGCATTTTAATTGTTTGTACTTTCATTCAAGGTTTCTAGTACAGTAAGTTTATAAAAGGAACACGAACGGCAGACACAGGGTACTGGGAAGACATATTCAGCAAGTTGCATTTGCTGAACTCTTCTTCAGTCTTTGCTTTTGTTGTTCTGCCTTGTTTTGTATTTTAGCTCTCAGGGCTCACTGAGGTCTTTTTTCAGCTTTTAGATGATCAGCTTTAGTTACTTCACTGGGGGAGATTTGACCCTAAAAATGCAAAATTACAAGGTTGTCCTTTCTCAAGTGTTCACCCTGAGGTTTGATTCACCCAGCTCAGCTCATTCGCGCTCACTTAGCAAACATTTTAATGAGTTGGTTGTAGGGAAAACTTCTGGAAAAAATTATATAACTCATCTTCTCATTGCTTCATAAATGTCAGGTTGCAGCAACCATCTGGGAAATAAAAGCCTGATTCATCTGCCATACATACACGCACATATATAGATATAAATATATGTGTGTGCACATTTGACCCTTACATGAATCACATACAAAGCTCTGCTAAAAAGCAATGCCAGCTGAAATCTTTTTTTTCAAAGCTGTTATTACTGAATGAAAGCTATACTCTTTGATGAATGATGCATTTGAGCCATTATAGATATGCAAAGATGTCTTGTTTCCACTTCTTTCAGCACTCAGCAAAGCTTTAATTACTCATCTCCTGTGCCACTTCAGCATATGACTCAGTGTAGGTGTCATCAGGACTAGCAAAATGGAAAATGGGGGTGAAAGTATTGCATTGATGAAGGAAGAGATTCCTGTCCATTTTCCATTGTATGTGGTAAGGACTAGCTATGCCATTCTGCTCTGGAGGGCAGGATACACCAAAAGGTGACAATTATCACTTCTGCATCTACCATGATAAAATAAACCATTTCCTAGGACTCTGAGGGAAGTTCTTGCTCTCTCTCCCGCCAGTGAAAATGGGGTGTAAATGAGTGCTCAGCACAGAGAAGCCTTGGCTTAATCACATCCAGACTGAACTCAAGGAGGCTCCTGTTGGAATAAAATACCCTGCAAGTCAGGCTGTGGTTATGCTGTCCTTCATGCAAGATCTGTGCACTACCAGATTGCCCATCAAAAAACATTTATTATGATCTGATTGTGAGTACACACTTACATTTCTTTCAAATTAATCAAAAACCCCGCCCATGATTTAATATTTATAGTAACTACTGTCTTAAAAACAAAGTTTTATCTGCTGAAGGGTACAGAAGATCCTTGGTTTGACCTCAAGACTGTCAGGACATATTGTACTGTCATTTTCCTTGTTCTGTTTTTGGAACAAATTTGAACTGAGCCTGTATGAGTTTTTTGTCTCTAAGAGGTTGTGGCTGTTTTGATTTGCTACGGATTTGCTTCTTATCAGACTTCTTGTTAAATAGAACCATGGCATAATGGTGTAAATGATACAGTACCATTTGCATGACAAACCTTATACATACAGCATAATATTTAATATATTTAAGTAATGTAATATAAAATAGCTACATTAAGAGATAATAATAATACACACACATGAAATATTTTAAATAATAAAACACCTGGCATTCCCTGTAAAAGTAGGAGCACTGTTCAATCAGTACCTCCACTGAAAGGAAATAAGGTCTTTCTCCACAATGGATGCAGAAATGTTAATAAGAAACCTGAGAGGAAGCCCTTCCTTCTACAGTGCTTTTCAAGGAAATGGGAATATGTGTGTAAAATTCTGGACTACCAGTTTAGAGCTTTCTCAAACCACGGTTTGTATCATTGTAAAGGTTTCATCTGAGGGCAACATGAATGGGATCAAAACATCTGCTTGCAAGACTCTTTCCCAGGAAAACTGACATATTTTTCTTACACAGTAAAGATCTATTCCCACATTATGGAAAATACTGCCCTTTATGTTCTGTTCAGTATGGCGTGGGCCAAACAACTATTAAATACACTGTCAGAGAAACTACTAGCTGCTGAATAAAAGAAAAAGACATCATTTGGTTAAATAATTGTACAAAAAGTTGGAAACTGAAGACAGGAATAAACAATTATTTCTCCCAATGGATGAGATTGGCAATGGGATCCCTTGGAGTGCTATGTTATAAACTAGATGGTCAAAATATTTGTAACTAATTTAAAAAAGAAAAGGGTGAATGGTGACATGACATTTTGCTGATGACAGTATCTGGAATAGCAAGAAAAAAGGACTACTATGAGGAATATAGAAGGATATTTTGATCCCAATTGACTTTTGATTGAGTAGGAAATGACAAAAGTATAGCACAAATAATAACCTACAAATCTAATCTTGAGAACTATTAGGAAAATAACAGAGAACAAACCTGAAACTATCAGCATGATGCTGTGTAAGTCCATGAACCTCTCAGTATTAAGTTCTGATCACCCACCTCCAAAATGAACAAGGAACAAGAACAGGAACAGAGAAAGAAAGAATATTCAGAGCTGCCGAACTGCATTTGTGTAAGCAATGACTAGCGCTAGGATTCTTCAGTTCAGAAAATAAGACGGCTGATGAAGTGTGTGGTAAAAGTCTATGAAGTCATGAGAAGCATATGAGGATGGATTGAGACGTTAACTGAAGATAGGTGGAAGTATCTTCAAAACAGATTAAAAAACCTAAACAAACAAACAAAAACCCCTCAAAACCCAAGACAATTCTCTGTGCAAAATATAACAAGTTATAGTACTCCTCACCAAAGTATATTTCAGGTACTAAAATTTTTGATGGGTCCAAGGGGAAACTGAAGTTCACAGGATATAAAAACAGAGGACTCACATTCCACACTAACCATTCCTGATCCTGACATAGTAGGAGTCTCTGATAGTAGTTGTGGACAGTACAACCAAGATATACAATGCCTATATGTTTGCTATGTTCTAGTACTCTTGTGCAGATATCTACTTTGGCCGCCACTGGACAGAATTTACCAGGCTGGACTGACTCTCTGGTGCCATCCACTGCATTTGTTTTTATGTTCCCAATATTTTTCAGCCCTGGCCAAGATGAAGAGGAAATGAACCAAAGATTTCATTTTTTTTTAAAGGATGTGTGCAATGGCATCTTAACAGAAAAGACTGGAAAAGAATTTGTCATTGTTCTTCATAATGGTTTGTGGTTTACAAAAAGAAAGTACACAGGTTGTCATCATAATAAAGAAATGTTTGATTAATTTTGCAAAGAATGAAAATGACTTACAGTTTACTTCCTTGGAAGAGATGAAATGCGTAAAATTATTTATTTCTATTTCAATCCACAATTCAGTGAAAAAGTTAGTTTTAATCAATGCATTAAATAACTTGCAATTTCCTTCAGAAATGATAATGAAAAAAATACAAGTAATTTTATCACTACAGTTTTGTAAAAAATATTATATATGTCATCTTGCACTTAACTGTAACCTATTTACTTAGAGCCTAATACTCAAAATATCTTTTCCAAACATCGCTATCTGTTGCATTTTTGGCAACATTCCCAGGTAGAAATAGAGGATTGGAAGTACCTGAATATAATATCCAAAAATGATTGCCTGGAGTTCTACCAAGTTTTCTCTCATTAGCAATAAACGCAATTGCTTTAGCCAACAAGAAAAAAAAAAACCACTTGGTGTTAGAAAGGTTCTGAAAAATACTTGGCAATGGTAAATAAATGGCTGCTGTTGCAGCTGGAGAATGCAGAAGTCACCAAGAATTTGCTCACCATTTATGACCTGTTGTCTATTCTAGGTGGTTCATCAGTATTGAAAGTAGAACTAAGTCTAAGCTAACTTATCACAGGTGATTCGAACACTGAGCACCTTGCATTGAAAACACAAATCCATCCTGTTCTGGACAGGAAGAAAAAGAACAGTTCCTTGTAAGCTATTTGCCAGTATTTTCTGTGCCTTACTTCATTACAGTGTGTGTGGTTTCTACATTATTTAGTGTTTGGAAGGTACATCAAGAACTCACTTCCCTAGACATACTTTAACAGCTTATCATTTTAGGGGGAAAGTGTGCAGGCAAAACCTTTTGAAGTTGTTTGAAAATACATCTTGATACATGCTATTGAATTCCAATTTGGGTCGGTAGAAACAAAAATGAACAGAGCCATTTATTTTCTCCTAGTGAGGCAAGGAAGAGGAGACATTAAAAGATTCTTTTTTTTTCCTCACAAAGTAATTGGAATTATAACTTCTTTCACTTTGGTTTTCTGCTCTCTCACTCTTTGAAGTGCTAACGGCAGAAATATAATCACCAGTGCATATGACATGGGATAAAGATTGACTTACATTTAGGCAAGAATCCAGCTTCCCAATAGCGTTCTGCCAATTATGTGTAATTTATATTAAAAGATTTTGTTCTTCTCCTCAGTGGACTTGAGATATCTTTAACTCCTAGTTAACAATCATTCAGGCTGCATTCCACATACTCACATCCACAGTATATGCAGAAATCATACTTTTACATCAAGAAAAATAGCACAGTAGTTTTGAAGCAACTTCCTCTAAGATTTGCTTGTGTTATAAAGGTTTTTTTCACTCTGTTCTTCTCACTGTTATTGAAACATCAGATGAACAAGTCTTTGGGCAGCATATTCCCAGACTTTGCTTTCTTGAATCAAAGACACCCCCACACCACATAGCAGGATGCCTTAACACACGTTCCAGCAGGCATCAGGCCATGAAACACTTTCACATGTCAGGAAAAAAGAAATTAACACCATCCAATGTAGCCACAGTGTATGCACGGGACACTGACAAAGCTGTGGGATTTATTGATGGAGTTCAGTAAGTTGTTTGGCTTCAACACGTAATGATCATAGGATAATACTAAAAATACATAAGCTGTAATTATTTAGATCACCAGCAGTCCTATTTATTTATTTAGAATTGTGGCGATCCTGAAATTGAAGTACAAGCCTTTCAGAGTTGCCATGACAACTGGACACTTTCCTTTGATCAGTGATTATAGTTGTACCATTTTGGCATCAGGCATGAACTTGGATTGCTATGGCAACATCACAGACATAGCTTCTATTTTATTCATCACATACTTTGTTCTTGAGGAACCTCTTTGCTTGTCGCTTGTGAGGAAGCTGAGAACTGTGTCAGCTGCATCAGAGAGAAGCTATTAGGAACAACACGAAACGGGCTTTCCCAGTTTAAAGAATACTTTGCATCAAGAAGTGATTCACTCAATGCTCTCATTATACTTAGTAGCTGAGCTTCTTGGCTGACGTAAATGAAGGTACCGCCATTAAGAGCAGTAAAGTCTCTTGAATCCCAATTGGGCACTAGGTCAAACCCACAATTTCCTGGTTGGATATGAATTGCTAGAGGTGAAGAATTCCCACTGCCACTTATTTATGGTTTATTTTGGTGTTCAAACAGTGAAAGGCAACGTACAGGAAGGGGGAGAGATGACAGAAAACATCAGAGGAAGACAGAGAGATTTAAAAGCAAAAGCAAACAAACAAAAAAAGTCCTGGAACATGTTTACCAGACTTGACTTGACTTTTTGAAATTCATCTGAATTTGGAAATTAAAAAAGTTTCATCACTCTTCATGGAGATTTAGTATTAGAAAATTCATGCAGGTTTCTGCAGGTACAATGGTAGGAAATTGACCTGAACTGTGAGAATAATGGGGAGATTCTGAAAGACTATCAGTTCTTATAGGCAATATGCAAGTGATGGCATTTTGTAATCCATACAGAACAAGCAAAAGGATATATTTCTTCATATAACTTATATTTAAACTGTGACTCTTTATGAAAACATGCTCCAGAGGCTAAACATTTTCAGGTACGGAAAACTCTGAAGAAATTTAGGATGGTGAAGTCGATTGAGGGTTATTAAAATAAAGACATCATTATCCATCAGGAAGTCTCTAAACTACAAATCACTGGAGACTGGAAGAATACGGCAGGGTAATATCACTACATGGCTGACCTTATTCTAAACTCTTTTATGAACAAGTACCAGTGCAATCAGAGGAGAAGCACATCCATGTAACACTTTTCCTTTTGTATTTTTTTTTTATTTTAAAAGACGAAAGTATTTATCTCCCTTAGTTTCAAACACCTCAGATTCAAATACCCATATTTTATTTATCTATCATTTATTATCAATGAAGAGAAAGAATTTATCAGAGTATGGTTTGTCTGCCTTATTCTAAATAACTCTAAGAAATTGAATGAAAGACTCTCCAGAGTTTTCTGTGTCTATTCATCAAGTCTAAATGGAGCCCAGGAAGACTATCTCAGATCAAGCCACTTACAGATACCCAGGGCTGAGTAGTTGCCACCCTGAATATGTGTGACAAAGCAAGACCATAGCTACAAATGAATACAGCTTTTATTATATTCATCTCCTCATAGAGGTGAACAATTCCAGCCTTTTTAAAGTCTTTTAATGGCAGGGTTTCTGTGCTTTCCCTTGCCTGATGGCCCTTCTGTGGAATTTCTCCAGTTCTGGCAGTACTTTTGTGTCTTCGAACCATCAGAACTGAACACACATTTCCACTGAAGATGCTCTGTTGATTCACACAAAGGCAGTATATTCCAGACTAATGTTTTCATCTTGTTCCATGTGCAATCTAATTTGTCATCGACATTTCTACTACCTATCAGCATTAGGAAGAGCTTTACTCGAACTGTTTTACTGGTGCCCTGGTCCTTTACTGCATCAATATTGGTTTTGAATTTTTAAGCGAGGGGATATTTTCTGTCTGCCTTTGGACATCTGTAGTGGATATCTGCAGCTGAGCTAGTCGTGTTGACCTCTCTTCATAGTCAATGCTGTTGAGGTTTGATGATTTGATCTACTTTTAGATGTGCACTTCAGGGTGAGCTGAACTATTCTTCAGAGTTTGTTTATTTTATGAAATCAATGAAGAATATGTTTTTCATAGGTCTTCATAGATCTCCACAGAGTGATTATGTTAGAGTTTTACATTTGCACCTGATCAAACATGAGCTGTTCAGAGAGATCCAAGACTGATTTTTAATTTTATTTTTTTTTAATTTTTCATTTCCATCTTTCTTTCCTGTAATGTACAGGAATAAAAATTTCCAGTTTGCAGCAATTTGAGAGTGTTTGAAGTTTCGGCCCCAATTCCGTCCCAATTTTGAGTTCTAATAATGAAAGTTGACTACTAGCTAGAAACCTGATGAACATCTTCCTTTCAGAAAAGCAGAAGAAACTTTAACCAGGTAGATCAATTTATTACTTATAATGCTGTAAACGGTTGTTGCTGGCACAATAGACTAACTTCAAGAGACCCAGGCTCTTTCCCTGGCTCAGACCAAAGGCTTGAAGCTTATCAGTTGCTTCACCTCCATGCACTTCAGTGTCCCGGATGTAGTAACGTGAATGACAGAGAGTATCTACTGTGCTTTGGGATCTCCTGAGGAGGAGCATGATGGAATGCCTATGTGTTATTCATATGCTTTATCTTTTATGTATGGGAAAAGTTGCCTGGGTTTTATCTTCCTTACTGGGGTAAAAGAGGTTGATTCTATTCCTTTCACTAAAAGTACAGGTTTTCAAAGTGACAGATGGCCTTGTTATTATCAATTGTCAGAGGCTTTTTATCACTAGTGAAGCAGAAAAAATGTATAACAGATTTTATCAGGTGTGCTCTAAAAAAGCCACAGCATGGCAAGACATTTTGATCAAAAGCAAAAAGTGAAACGCTGCTTTCTTTGGACTGCACATGTGACTCATCATATGCATGAAGAATGTGGGCTGTTCTGCAAAATGAACTTTATCTTTTTCAAGAGGGCTACAGATTTGCAGGGTTGTTGCATGCTATTGAAGATTACGAAGTGTCAATCAAAATTTTGCTTAAAGGAACTTCCATGCAAAAGAAAAAACCTGACTGATTCAATCACCGCAGCAAATATTACTTTTTTTGTTTTGTTTTGTTGTTTTGTGTTTGTATGTTGTTTTTTGTTTTTTTTTTAAAAAAGGTAAGACTGATATGTGGAGTATCAAGGAGTTTAGTTTTGTTCTAGTTTTAGATAGAATGAGACAGATCTTTTCCCATTTGGGAAATGGTATCAAGTTGTTTGAACTTCAGTTCTTCCAGACTATTTTTCAGTTAGTCTGCCTTACCTGCTGCTGTGTCCCTTCACCAGTGTTCAAGTTGCTTCCAAATAGAGATTCTGAGAAGTTTTGTAAAATATTCCCATAAGAGCTATCCTTTCAGTGCAACAATAGCAACAACAACTCACTATAAATGATGGGTTGGGAGAAGATGTGTAAATCACTTTCAAGCAAATGTGTAAAATGCTGATTTGAAGCTGAAAGGACATTTCCTTAAGTTGGTATACACCAGCAAGACTACAGCAGAAGTCACCTGGTCACACTCTAGCAGGTAACAGTGCATGGCTTGATTCCTAGCGTGTAAGAATGGAACAGCATGAAGTAAATGCTGCATAATCACTTGTTGAGAGGCACCTGAGCTGAAGGATAAATAAAAGTTATTGAGAAGAGCAAAAGAGCTCATTCTTAGCTCTGACCTTTCCAACTCAATCGATGTATGTGGCACTGATGCTTGACATGAGACTGCAATCATCTCCCTAAATCCTAGCTCAGTAGATCGTGTTTGGTTAGGTATTTTCCACCATGCAGAAATACTCTGTGTGAGCAGATCACCAAGAAGTTAAAAGTACACAGTAAATATTTATTGGCTAACACTACGGAAGGCAGGGATCCATATGCTGCTAAGTAAAAGATTAATATCGGCATGACCCTAAATGTGACTTGTAGAGCATCTCTGCTGGCCAAGCCTGCTTTGCTCCTTTGCGTGGGCTGATTCTCTGTCTTGTTGAGTTGCCATCTTTCAGTTTGCTGGGTTTTTTCCCTAAGGGTTTTAATAGCTTCTCATTTCAGTGCTTTTCAGTCCTTGAATGTCTACTTCTCGCTGTCTTAATTATTTCACTGATGGCTGCACTTTTACTTTTCTCACATGGCTTTAGCACACAGTCCTTTTCCACAGCTGAAAATTATTTTTCCAGCAAAACTACACCAAAATCCCAAAGCTCTGCTGCACCAAATTGGGCCTGGGATCACACAGATGAAACCATGTGGCTGTGGCTTCTGGAAGATAAGAGAAATAGGGAGTCTATGTAGACTCAACAGGGCTAATTTCCACAGAAAAATCAAGTTTCAATATTTGCTATGTATTGGAAAAAGATAGCTGCGGGCTGTTTTTCCTTAAACCCTTCAGTTTTTAGATTATCAGAATCTACAGAAAATGGACTTCAGAAGATTAATATTAGTCATGAATAAACAGTTCATTACAAGAATTCACATTTTAAAACAAGGAAGGAATTTTGATCATCTTCCAAGAACTACAAACTAAAATAAAACAACCAAAAAAAAAATGTAGATCAAGAAGAAGGGAGTATTAGTAATTCTCAGTATGGCAGTTCACTTTCCACTGCATCTGAAAACTTACATCAGTATAATTGACTGCAGTCAGAATAGCCCAGTACAATGTACTAGTTAAGCAATGAATAGCGACTGATCATTTTTAACATGAATGTGCTCACAAATAAATGCACCGTCGGTGGCATAAATCTCTCACAGATGTCTAAAAAGTACCCAACCTTAGGCACAAAATATACAGAGCCTCTGACATATTCTCAATATGAGCTATTCAGCACAGCGACACTGAGGAATAGAGGAAACTCCTCACAAACAAGGGTGGACTGATTTCAGTCAGAGTGAAGATGGATAAATCAGTAGGGTGGCTGGGATCTGCTTTCATCCTGGAAACAATTCAAGCACTGAACTTCAGGAGAACTCACAGAATTTGAAACTATTGGAACAGGAACAGAAGGAGGAGAGCATACGTGCACGTTCACGCAGCAGCTTATTGGATTATTTGTCTCAGGTTTGCGGGCAGGCCAGCTACCTGAGCACCAAGTTGACATGTCCAGACTGCTTCAGATTTCAGAACTCTCTAGATCAAAAATCACTGTCTGTTGCATGGAAACACCATGGTGGTTTAACATTTGAGCCCAGATCTCTTTGATTCCAGTAAAACCTGGCAAAAGCAGCCTTCTCTTTGATTTCTGTGCATTCATTTTCCTCCCTGTCAGTTCAAGTACCAGTGAGTCTCACTGAGGATTCTCAATAGGCTTTCCAAAGATAAAAGGCTAGTATAGCTTTGCAGTAATGTATCCATTTGTCTTCCAGAAATGAAGACCCTATGCCTAAAACTCTTACTGGAGGGGTAAAAACCCACACAATAAAGCACTTTCTATCTGGAAATTCTAATTTATTTTAGCTATGGACGCTGAGTCTGGAAAACCAAAATCCATAGCAAACTGGAGCTTGGGGAAAAAAATTGCAAGAAATTAATTGGATCAAAGCAAGAAATAGAGAAATTATTTCTTCTACCCTACAGCTCATAAAAAAAAATAAAAATGAAACAAGCAAGACAGCAAAATGAATTGCAAGGGAACCATTAACATGAAAACAGAGAGGGAAAAAAGCTCCATACGACACATTGAGTGCATGAAAGCAGAGGCAGAGCTATCCAAGCTGTTTATCAGAGTAGGCGGAACATGTTTTTTGGTGGCAGCCTGACTACACACAGCTATTTGTCTCTTATGATATCTAGAAATCCAGGAGAGCACTTTTCTGTGCTTTACTCTTTGAAGTATCAGGCTTTGCCAGCTTTGGCTTTTTGTCTCTGACTTGCAGATAGAACATGGCATTTGTGGAATTAATTTGGGGTACATTTTGAAACAATTTTCATTGTGTTTAGATTGACACAATATGCACAGTCACTGACTGCAAAATAGTGATCTAAAAATAGGTCATCAAAATTATGTCAAAATTGCGATAATAATAATGCCTTAACTAGAAATTCAGTCACATAGAATGATTTTCTCAATGTCAGGGATTAATTAAATTGTATAGACTTTGAAAGATATAAATAAACTTACAATACCTCAAATGTTTTTCATACATATTCAGGATTATCTGCCTTTTCTTGTGTGGCAACCTTTGATAAACTTAATAATGTGTTAAAAAGAAAGCACTTTAGTACTTAAGTCCACATCATATGCTGTTGTAAAATCTTACTTGACAAAAAAATCAAACTCCAGAAGAAGCCCCCTAAAAATTAGAAAAACCAAAAGAGAATGTCTGAGGACTTTCAAAACCAAGAATCACAAGGACTAAATGAACCTGCTACACATCAAATATGTTGCCTAGTTGTGTTTTGGGACCCCTGTGAAGCCTAACACTCATTCTGCCATTCTTTCGTGATTGATACATATCTTTCTTGTTTAATTTTATGCATTACACCAAATATTCTATGCCTACACAGAGTATCTCAGTGTATTTAAATATCCTTTAACTAATGGATGGAGAAGAGTCATCATCTGTGTATTTGGAAAAAAAATTGAAACATTAAAGATATTAGAAAGAACTAAAACAAGAAAGCAATTTTTTTTTAAAAAGGTGAAAAAAAGGGTGAGATTCTCAGCTGTTTTAGACCACTGTGACTCCACTGGCTGAATATTGCAGGGAGCTCAGTCTCATGCTCCTTCTAAAGGTAATACTGCAGAAAAAAATACCACCCTGGAGCCTGTTTTTATAATTTCTCTGACAGGAGTTACTTATCTATAGCAGAATCAGCAGAGATAACAGATTCCCAGTTGCTCCAGTGCAAATTTTGGTGTCTTAGCTCAAGCCTACATCATCAGGGATTTGTTTGTGGCTGGCTGCTTCATGGACTAAAGCAGAATGCTGTCTTCTGATAAGTACACTACAGTGGCAGAAACCTCCAGGAAAACAGGGGGGAGAGTACTTAGTATTTTAAACTAGCTCAATAGCAGGAAAGAAGCAAATGAAAAAATGTGGGATTTATTTGAATAAATGTAACCATGTTTCACTGGAGAGGTCTTCATGTGGCCTCCGCACCTGGACAAGCATTTAAAGTCAGTGGTGGTGTAGTTTGTGATATTTATGATACTAGTCATCCCATTTTACTCTAAGTGTCCAATGTTAGGTTAATCATCACCTGAAGTGCCTGTTCTGATAGAGGAATAACAGGAGCCCAAGGTGGCTGCGCTGCAGTTGGAAACCTCTAGGCTGTTGCCATCTAAAGTTGGAGGAGTGAATCTCAGCCTTAATGTCATGATTGAGTACTGCAGCATGATGGAACTTACAATTCTGAACAGCCAAGTAAAGTGGTTTTCCCAGGCTATGAGGGGAATAATGAATCTCAAGTGGTTGCCCTGATGAAGAGGCAAACTCAAAGACAGCTGTGCACAGTTCCATGGTATTTGTGTACTCAGTTGATAAATAGAAGCTTTGTGCATCACTGAGAACAGTATCTCAACTCAAGCTGTGCTGTTTAGCTACAAAGACATGACAGTTAATCTATTGTTAGGGATTTTCAGCATTCTCTCAGAAATATCAGACAAAGAAAAATAGGCAAAACCAGAAACATTCCTGTCATCTTTGAGGATTTCTTGTTAAGGAGTCTGGAGATTTTAAGAGTATGGGCACTTGTGATGTGTGTCTGAGGGACAGAAAGCAATGCCGAGTGTATTCTGCTACATATAGATGTAACCCTAACCTCTTCATGTATATATTTCATTTGATCCTATCTCCAAAGAGGTCAGTAATTATACTACTTCCTAGAGAAAATGAGAAATTTGGGAAGGTGTTTGTTGGAGATGATGACCTTGAATGACAATGTCTTCGCCAATCTAAATATTCCCTGAATAACTACAACAAAGATCCAGAGGCAAATTTGGAAACTCATACCACTTGTGAGTCCCAGGAATAAAGTACTTGGTGTGGTTTACTGAAGTATTTGCTGAAAGTTGCCTACTTTTTTCAATACATCAGGCATTCTTATGTGAAGTTCATATACATTTGTTCCCTCATAAACGCAATTCCCTGCAATACGTTGCTTCATCATCTTCCACTTTTCTCCCTTGCTAGTTGTTTATTATTCTGTCAAGAGTCTCAGATACAAGCCTCCTGAAGGTTTTGTAAGCCTAAAACAGTATTTCAAAAGAAGAAAAATACCTATTAATACATAGTCAGTGATAAAAAACCCCAACACCTTAGAGCTAAATCTCTTTAGAAAAAGAGAGAGAGAGAGAGAGAGAGAGAGAGAGAGAGACTTGGTTCTCAGTCAATGCTGGGTTTCTTTTCAGAAATATAGAGGTGATCAAAAAATTGTCTAGATCTGAAATAAGCCATTAGTAAAATACATATGCCTTCTAAACACTTGCTGGTAGACTCACTGGGTAAACAATTTGAATTCAGAGATTAACAACTATGTATAAACTTCAGGCAAAGGCCAACATCCATAGTCGAAACTACTCCACAGTTCAGCTGTAACGCTGCTATGTCTCTACTACATGTGCTTTTGAAATTTGTTATTTTAGTGCTGGCTTTCACTACACTGTATTTCCCAATCTAATTCTACCCTGTATCTCTTTCAAGTCTAACATATTTTTCTTGTATTTGCTCAGCATCTTAAAACATTTGCTTCCTTTTCAGATTTTATATTTTACTTAAACAGTCAGATTTTTAGGTCCATTCTTCCACTTTAACCTCTGGTGGTATTTGCTCTGACACTGAGGATTGCTGTCTTTGCAGTTCCTGGGCCAAGTTTCTTGTGAATAAACAGCAGCATGAAATAAAGTTCAGATTAGTGCTTCCGAGATACAGGTTCCTCTCCTCCTCAGAGAGCAGTCTGCTCTGATGAAGGTTCCCTTCAGGATCATACAGCCACTTCAGGTGTAGCGTTGGACATGCTAGAAGCAGCAACTCTTCCTGAATTACTAAACCCATTGTGTATCTCCCTCGAAAGAGCATAATTCATGTCTTAATAAGGCTGAGCTGACCATTGCCTCCTCAGGGATGCAGTATTTATCCCAAATGCAAGAAGCAGAATAAATGCTGAATAACTGTGTCTGTAAAAACAGCTCGTATTCTCGTGTAGCTTTACAGTTTATACCATCATCCCTCTTAGAAATTCTCCAGGGAAGCTCTAGCAGAACTCCAACAATAAATGGATTCTGCCTGAAGCTCCACCACATCAGAATGTTCTTCCCATCCTGAAATGAGGTAGAGGACGGAAAACTTATTGTTAGTACTATGGTCTTATATAGCTATACTAATACTTCTACTATTAACTATGATGACTATCTTGACTAAAATTATGTGGAAGTTACATATGAATGCAGACAGATTTCTGACCTTCACTATTAATTTTCATCTTCTCTTTGCATTTCTAGGTCTAGTTTTATTGCCACTTTTTCATTACTTCTTAAATAGATGTTTTACCTTTCTTTTTTCTGTTCCACTCTAAGATATAGGGAAAGCACTTGGGGAAGCAAGGACATCTCATTGTTTTTTCCTGCTTGACTTTTTCCTCTGTTTGGTTCAGATGGAGAACTTCATAGCAATCCTAAATGACGCAGGAAACAGTATTGCCTGATTGACTTGGTCTTTGCATACCAGAAGCCGTACTGGGAATCTGGTTCTTTTGTGCATGGTTGTGGTAATAGAAAGCAAGACATCCTTAAAATATGTATTTTCTTGTGTATGAAATGCACTTGAAGCAATTGATTGATGCCCTTAGAACTGCTTCATACACCATCTGTATCCATCTGTATGTGCTTGCACACTGCTTTAAAATATGTCTTGATCACCAGTACATTGGCTAGAAGTGGTATTTTCTGTTAATAGACTGCATTAATAAAGCTCAAATAATATCTCACTTCATTCAGTCCTATCAAATACATTCAATGTACGATTAGTTTAAAATTAGATACGTCTCAGTTAACGTATGTTAATGCTTCTGCCTCCAACTCGCAGCAGTCACACTAAAATTATTGCACAGAAACACAGACTTATTTAGGCAGAAATCAAGAAATAGCAGAGTCTTTACGATTAAAAAGTGGAATTATTTTTAGAAAAAAAAGAAATAAAAAGTGTAGAATTTTGTCTCCTTTTTTTATAAACCTTCCTTGGCCTGACAGGAAACTTGACCAACAGACTTGAAAGTTGTCTTCACAAAAAAAATATTATAGAAATATTACCCTTTTAACCCAGGCCTTCTCATTTATGTATTAATTTGCACATATTTCAGAACACATCAGTGATGCCTTTTTCCACTAGTTATCCGTTCATTTCTATTTAATATCACTGTCTGGGAATTTGTTATAAAAATAATAATAAAAATAATAACCTAAATCTTTACAAATGCAAAATGATTTAAAATATAACCCATTCTAACAGAGGCCCTCCCAGCCTCTCTGGCATCTCACATATTTATAGCAAAGTCCCATGATTTCTTCCTCAGATTTGTGCTTCTTGTGCTCCTGACAACCTCTCACCCAATGGTGAGCTGTAGCACAAATTTGAGGCTCCCACTGTGAGATATATCAGCTGGGCAGGACTGCTCCTCTGCTGCTCTGCAGCTCTTCCCTCATTCCATGGTATATCCCAAGGCACGGCAGGTGATCCCCATAAACCTCCACCTACTAGACCCATTAACCTTAGATTTTTCTTCTGTTTGCAAAACAAAGCTAAAATTCTCTGTCTCCTACTGTGAGTTTTATAAGCACTATGTGCAGCAAATAATCCTCTTCCTTGGTTTTTTGTGCCTTTAAAATGTTGCCAAGCTGTACAGCCACTGTTATGTTACGTATCATTGGCCTCGAAAGAGGCAAAGGAAATGGATCAGAACTATAAACCAGACACATTTCTCTGTAGTATGCCTTAATTTATACTGTATGGATCTTTTATTTCTCAGGGGACAAGGGCAGGCCACACATTTCCCTCCTCCCCAAAAAATTTGATGCACAGCCCTTAATTAGTCTGAAAAAGCAGATCAGCTGTTTTCACTTCTAAGGATGTAACTCATAGCCTATATATTCTATAGAACTACAGAATTATAGAATCGTGGAATCATTTTGGTTGGAAGAGACCTTTACGATCATCAAGTTCAACCATCAGCCTAACACTGCCAAAACCACGACTAACTCATGTCCCTCAGCACCACGTCTACCCAGCTTTTAAATACCTCCAGGGATCGCAATTCCACTACTTCCCTGGGCGGCATGTTCCAATTCTTGACAATCTTTTCAGTGAACAATTTTTTCCTAATATCCAATCACCTGTTACTTGAGAGAAGAGACCGATCCCCACCTCACTACAACCTCCTTGCAGGTGGCCGTAGAGAGCAACAAGGTCTCCCCTAAGCCTCCTTAGCCTATTTAACAGCTGCTTATTACTCGCACCCCCCGACACTCCCATTTTCTAAGCTGGACCCCGGGATCCTCAGATCAAGATCCCAGTGACGTACTCTATTTTTCTCATCCTCCTATCATACATTCCCACCTTCTGACCATTGGCATCTACCGCCTGTTGAGATTCCCTGCAACGTCAGAGACAGCATTGTGGTCTGGCAGGCATGGCGTGGTGTTCTAGGCCATCGCAGAGCGGCGCTGCATAGTTGCACACGGGCGGCTGAATCACTCACTGGATATCTATAGGAAGGTGGGGTCGGCACATATGAGCTGGGTATTGAACACTCAGTTCAGTTTTCTACAGTATATAGTGTAGAAATACTATATATGTGTATAGTAGGTACATATACTTCATGTAGTATCACAGAATCACCGGGGTTGGAAGGGACCTGTGGAGATCATCTAGTCCGACCCCCCTGCCAGAACAGGTCCACCTACAGCAGGTTGCACAGGATGACGTCCAGGCAGGTTTGGAATGTCCCCAGAGTTGGAGACTCCACCACCTCTCCAGGCAGCTTCTTCCAGTGTTCTGCCACCCTCAAAGGAAAGAAGTTCCTCCTCATGTTGAGATGCAGTTTCCTATGGTCAAGTTTGTGCCTGTTACCTCTTGTCTTATCACTGGGCACCACTGAAAAAAGCCTGGCCCCCTCCTCCTGGTACAGTCCTTTTAAGTATTTATAAGCATTGATGAGGTCTCCCTCAGCCTTCTCTTCTCCAGACTAAAGAGACCCAGGTCCCTCAGCCTTTCCTCATAAGAAAGATACTCTAGCCCTCTAATCATCTTCATAGACCTTTGCTGTCCCCTCTCCAGCATTTCCCTGTCCTTCTTGAACCAAGGAGCCCAGCATGTAGTATATATTTCTCTACAGCCATTTGAGAGTACTGTCTGGCCTCCATCTTCTGCCTAGAAGTGCATGGATAGCTCTTAAACCTTGTGTCATCCATTGGATATCTGGATACCTCCAAGCCTCTCAAATGGCACTAGAGGGCTATCTGAGGACAGCTGAATGAAGTCCCTTGTGAGAAAGTCCCGTGCTCACCTCAATACACTTAGATACGATGAGCTGAATCACTCTCTGAACTCCACAGCCAGCAAAGAGCAGCTCTCCATCACCATAACAGAAACACAGCAGCCTGGCTCGTTTACAGACCTGCATGAGGATGCCCACATATTGACGTCTTACTCTGCAAATTGACTTTCATCCAGAGACACAAAGGCGAGAGGTAATGAGTATGACTCAGAACTTTCAGATTACGTCATTAATTTCAGCAGAAGTTATTTATCTGGACCATTTTTAATGATGGTCTCATTTTACTGAGTCTTAATTCCAGAAAAAAACACATAATCAAAAAATATGGAATGCCACCCATAGACATAACAGATTTACTACCGGGCACAATTCTTTGCCTTTGCAGACATACGCCAGGGAAGACTAGCTGAATATTTTAAAAGGATTCCTCAGATGTATATTTCATTAGCTGCATAATTTCACTCCCTAGTTCTGAATTTTGAATTTTGCCTTGACACAGTAAGCTCTCCATCCACACAATGTCGCATTCCTCTGCATTCACAGAACTGCTCTCTTCTCAGGAGAACTCATTTCCCAACAACACCAATTACTGTCACCTACTTTTACTTGACATTAATCGCAAGACAAGCAGAACTAGCTATACTTAGGCCTGCCAGGCTGATATACAACTGACTTAACAGCTACTTTTATGTTTACTGTTCAGTGCAGTAGTACAGAAAACAGCTAAAGTGCTTTTAGTTCAGGGGAAAATTTTATTGGCTAATATAGTTTTAAGAATATCATCTAAGACAAAATGCTCATTGGGAATCAGGCAGCATAGGCAGCACCTCTCATGTATGCACTTAATCAGCGGGGTTTTTTTGATTTTGCTTTTGGTTTCTTTCTTGATGATAATAACCCAGAGGAAACTGATTAACCCAAAGTAAAGGATTTCAGTCGGAGCATGCTTATAGGGAGGGAAAGGGAGGAGTTGCCAACAATTCTAGCCAGACTTTGATAACAAAAAAGTCTTAGTTCTTGTTTTCTTTGGCGTAGCCTTGAGAAGGCAAGAACTAAGACATTGCATATGGACTAATCATTGGATCACTTCTATACCTGTGTTTACACTGCATACAGTCCCAAGGCTGAACTGTCCTCATCCTGGTGACTGTCAAAGAATCAGCACGTTTCAGGCGCTGAGATAATCTGTGTATAAAACCAGATTTTACACTGTAAGCAGGAGATGGACCATGACTCGAATCTATGGTTCTGCTCAAACACAGGGCAACATCCCTAAACTCTGCCTCTGCCTCAGTTTCTTGGTTAATCAGGATTTTAATACCATATAAACCTGGTTAATCAGGATTTTAATACCATATAAACCACACTATTTTAATACATTCAAACAATTGCATGGGAGTAAAGTCCAGGCATTTCCTCAAGGGGCAGGCAGTGGGAGCAGGCTCTGTTTTTAATTAGAGTAATGGAGTTCATTATCCATAGTTGGCCTTTATTTACTTAGAGCATACACAGAGTAGGCAGTATGACCTCATGGAAGAGGAAAGCTCCAGAAATCTGTCTGTGCTGATTTTGCCTCTAACCTGCTTCATAACGTAAGGCTGCTCTTTTCACCTCTGAAATCCTTTATCTTGTCATCTTATTTCAGATATTTTAGTGCTAAAACAAGAGCTCTGTTTCACTGTATTTTTATATAATACTTAAAATTATGTGTTTCTCATCTCAGTCAGAATATCTATATGGTAATGATATATAAATAGCAGGTTATGATTACATACCATGATAGGGGTCTTTCTACTTCATTGTCTAGTTCTCACATGTATTTAGATATATTAACTTCCCATATAAGCATCTAGGATCCGTTAGTTCCAAAAAGAAGCTCACTGTTGTAGGAAATTAAGGTTATAATTGGGTTTCTTCTAGGACACTTAAGGTGGTTTTACTCTCCAATAATGTCTAAGGTTTGCAGAGTACACCCCCCTGTGTGATCAATAGTGAGGCAGTAACTGTTCCTAACTCTCTCAGTGGTGGCAAAGCTCCAGATTGAATCCACTTAAAGTCCTGCTGGGCATCAAAATCCACCTTTGCTGCCCACGGGATGTTCTCTAGGTGCAATTGATTTCAGCAGCTACCAACATCTACAATGCAGGTATCTGTGAGCCATTTGCAATTAGAAGGAAATAGACGCTTTTAAGCATGGTTCCTCTGACGTGTTTGTAATGTCTATTTCTCTGATGAGATCATCTGCTCCCAGAAAAATCCGATTTCTATCTTCTGACGCTAAGGAGAATCTCAGTTGAAGAGATCTACGTAGCAGATATCTATAATTGGTCAGGCACTAGTCTGTATTTACAATTTGAAGGTTCACCAGCTGATTCAGTCCGAAATGTGAGACTTCCTGATTCTTAAAGTTCATCCTATGAAATTAGAATAAAATGTAAACTGCGTTGTTTGTTTGTCCAGGCAAAGGAAATTCTTAAAAATACTCTTTCAATTTGCAAACACTTTGAACAAAATAACATTTGCTTCTAGAGAACCACTGCTGCCTTTGTGTTATGAATATTATGATGACATTTCTGAAAGGGAAAAGTTTATCAGACACTCAGCTTTCTGGATACTGTTTCAGCCCTAGGTAATTTCAGCCCACTGAAAGCATTTCTTCATATATCAGCTCTTCCATGTTTACAATCCACCCACAGATGCACATCTATCTAACAGTGCATACAACTAAATGAATAGGATTTTAATATTAGCAGGGGGAAGTACTATAAAAATAAACAAGATTATGTTACAGAAACTAAATCAGATTACATCTCAGCTACCAAAGTCAATGGGAGAATGGAGGAATGGATTGTATTAATTACAAAAGATGATGTTTAGACATGCATTCATGTCTATAAAAAGGCTGGTTGATACCGGCCATTTCCTGGTTACCATTGACTGAGCCGACTACTGAGGTTGGAAGGCAAGGTATATCTTTGAAAGGTTAAAAATGCTATCCTTTAGACTTGGTTTGCAAAGAGGAACCGTTGACACTGTATTTCTATATTGGAATGTCATCTTTAGGGCACCTTCAACTCATTTACTATAGTAAGGTTTGGACTGGGCTTTTAGAGCATGTCAGCACCGTGCCAAGCGGCTTTACATGAGATTACACCAGAGCTCAGAGTTAACACACTTTTCCAGCACTTTCTAGATTTTGCAGCCTACTGAGAGAGAGGCTGTTATATGCAGCACAGACAGACTGACTGTCCTTTACTGTACATGGGCACTGGGGTAAATTTGCAGAGGGATGAGAATCCCTAATCCTGAGAATCCTTAACAGTGATTTCTCCCCAGTATCCTCAATAAAGTAAATCATTTAAAATTTGCATGATTTTCTGTCAGAACAAAATTATGGACCTCCTGCCTTCCAGCGGTAAAGTAAAACAAGTTCTGAGAAAGGAAAACTGAAGCATAGAGAGAGGACTTTTTTTCTAGAAATACTCCCTTAAATCAGCCTCAAAGCATGTTTAGCTGCCTGTAGCATTTCCTTTTGACGAAGAAAAAAGTAATAATCATCTCCAGCTGTGACCCTGGCAATAAACACATTCCTATTGTCATTCTCAGGCCATAAACGCACCGTTTCTCTGCTGGAAACAAAGGATCACTCAGGTGCCAAACATGAAGGCCTGTTATTTGTACAAAAAAGCCACACTTTTATGGGAAGTTCACAAGCAGTGTAAGAAGTACGCATGCTTGCAAGCAGTGTGGATCCACTGTTCTCAGCTGTCTTCATATCATCTAGTTTATGTTGACTTCTTTCCAACCACAGAAGGCATAGAGTTTAAAATATTACTGTGTTCTTTTAATTCAATTTACCATCTCATGCCTTAGATAGCTCACCTGCTGTGGGCCTAATTCTACTTCCAGTTATACAAGGGTAAATCAGCATAATAAAATCTCCCCACTCCTGAGTTACACCTGAGTTACATTGGAGGGGGGGAAAAATACGATACAAGTTCTCTTTGATACGAGGACCATACAATAACACCAAACATCTTAAGGTATAAAGAAAGAGATTTGAAGAAACAATACAATAATACTTTGATGACAATAATACTTTGACTTAAGCAAAAAGTATGGGTCTACTAAGCCCTAAAGGGGACCTACACATAGGCTTATGGAAATTTATTCGGTATTTCATTATTCATTCATTTAAATTTTGAAGACTAATAGTAATTATTATAATAATTTTATTATGACCCAGAATATAAACTGATTTTAGAGAACTAAGAACTGCCTGAAAAGAACTAAGAATTGTCTGAAAAGATAAGATTTATCTGAACATAAGTATAGTGCAGATGTCTGCTCCCTGGTTGTTTCTCTCAGCTCTTTCAGAATCACTGGAGAGAAGCAAGGAATTGCTGCTATGATTAATCTCATGTTGAAATAAGTGTCTGAACCAAGTCAAAGGAAGCATACACTAAGTAGTCTGTTTCTCTGTATTGCCCAGAGTAAAAGTTTCCGCTACAGCTCTGCTACAGCTGAGCTACATTCATCAACAATGCAACTGCCTCCCTTTGTGTGAGATAATCATGGGGTTAGTATGTAAGGATACATCTACAAAGGGAAAAATCATTTTATATTATGATGCAAGATTTTTACTCTTTAAATGCAAGCACCCACATGTGTTGTGTTGCTGTTCACTAGCATTATTCCCTTTTCTTGAAAGTTTTTACAGGGAGATGGGAATGGACATAGTGATCAAGCACGCAATGAAAGTGCGTCAGAAAAATGTTTGCCAAGTCTGGGTTTCACCCATTTCTGCTTGCTATGAAAATCATCTTATAAGTTATTACTCTTCCAGTGAACAGTAGTTTTGCTATCAAAAGAAATCTGCATATCTTTGTGGGACAAAATGGCAGTTTCACTGGATTTCTACAGATGCGGAGGCTGGCTTGAAAGGAATGAATTGTTCAGAATTCACTTTGAACTGCATGCAGCTTATATACAATTCACTTCGAGCTATATTGTAGCATCTAAATCCTATTAGAAACCTCCAAGTTCAATATTTTCCATGGTCCCTGATGGATTATCCTAGCTTTCATCTCTCTTTGCTAAGTGCTGAAAATACAGATGAGTGTAAATTATTGGGGTTTTTTTCCCTCTTTTTCAGGTGATCACTGCAGATCCCTGCCCTTTACACTGCTCTTGACTGAAAGGAGGAGCACACAGCACTTAAGCTTTAAACATACTGTCAAAAAATCATTATATATTCCAGACTTCTTATTGCAGGAAAGATAGTTTGGTTAAAAAAAGAAGAAAAAAGACCAGATTATTGGAGTGTGTTTCAGGAAGAGGCTTTATCCTTAGGATTCAAAGATGTTATATAATGGAGTGATAAAAACAGAAAACACTGTATGGGGTTTTCTTGTGTTTTGGAGGTTTTTTTAAATTTTTTTTCTTATAGCTGTTACTACAAACCTCCAGATCTGCTCAGCAGTAATTAGAGGCAGCATTTTGTGTGGATTCCTTGTTCTGTTGCTGTGAAACCTGGAGACTAAGCAGGATGCATAGCAGAGAGAACAGGAGCTGACAGGAATAGCACCTTTCCTCCTGAATACCCGTCTCCGCACTCTGTATGCTTTGATATTTCATATTCACTACCTCCTATCCACAAGGCACTTGTAGAAAGCCTTATTTGACCTGCAATGTGGCATTCATTACTCCATCATCTACTCTGTGGTTTCTGACCACGCTACAGCCCTCATTCCACTGGTGAGAAGAGAGCTCCTGCTTTTGTTCTGGAAGACAAAGTTGCAGGAGCCAGTGTTAGATGCTGGTCATCAAATTTTCCCTTGGGGTTGACTAGAGCACAACAGTGGATAGAGTCCTGCCTTGGAAGGTGATGTAAAAACAGTGAGACTGAGGAAACGAGTGTGAACTAGCTGGGCACACCAGAAGACACTTTGCGCTCCTTAGAGGCAGTGACTGTGCTGTCTGGCTGCTGGATTACATTGAATTTCAAGTTCAAAGACCAAAATCAATGAAGACCAGCTTAACATCTCTTTCTCCACATACAGACTGGCAGCATCTTTGTTTGTTATTTGTTACAAAAACAGTAGGACAAGGAGCTGAAGAACTCAACAAGTCCTGAGAATATTCCTTCAGCATCTGAAAACAATTTGGTAAAACTGCAGCAACATCTTCTAAACCTTCATATAAAACAGTTCTTTTTCCATGCCCCGATGCCCCAACAAGCTTTCCTGTTTTAAGCAGTGAAAGCAAGTTGAAACAACACCTGACTGTGTATTCTGTGTACTTGACAGAAGATGACACATTATCTGTCCTTTCCTACAACACTTCCTTCATCCTTTCCTATCCCTGTTCACTGTGTGCAGTTAATTATCTTTTCTGCGATGTTGTTTAATTCCAGCACAGGACAAAAGAGCTGGCTGTAATAATGCAGCACATCGCTATAAAGGCAGGCAGAGAAAGAGACAGCAAGATTTCAGTTCCTCAATAATTCCAGCTTCATAGTGGGCGACAAATAGCTCAGTCAATCCTTAGCTGATAGGATTATCGTAAATAGGCTCTGTGAGGCATCATTTTTATGCACACACAATCATCCAAATTAAGTCATAATCTTGTTGATACTGGGATTAAATAATAATATGGGGATATCAAGCACCGATCACTTCAAACAACAACAAATACCAATCTGGTATCTTATTAATCATTAAAATTAGTGCTGTGAAAAGCAGCAGATCTTCAACTGGTATGAACTTGCATTTCTCCACTGAAATCAGTGGCATTGGATTAATTTTCTCCTGTAGAGGTCTTGACCCGTTATTTTTTTTATATTTCCCTCCACCCCGCATTATTGTTAAATGTTGCATTAGGGTTGGCACTGCATCTAGCCTTCATAAAGATAGATGTACATCAACAACAATTATCATTATGATGGACTTAATTGTGAACTCATTTCCTTTTTGTAGTGTTTCAGTCCAATTGCATGATTCATTCAAAAGGAACATACTTGGGACAGATGGACGTGCAAAGCAGAGTATGGTGTTTCAAGGAAAGATATTGGACTGAGTGCATGCCAGTTATTCTCTTTTATGCAGCTGTACATTATAAGAAGAGGTAAAATTCCCTTGTGTTGCTCAGTCCAGCTATGAAGCAGAGAATAATATTCCATGCAAAGGCCTCCATTATAAAACAAGCTGTTAAAGAGCAAAGGAATTCTTTTCTCTTAAGGATTCAGTTTCAGGTTCTAATTATCACAATTTGGCAAGTCAAGTAAGTTGTTGTAATGGCCCATATGCACAGCATAAGCCCAGAGGAAATATTAATGCATGATAATTGAACTCTTTTATATAGATGTTTGGCCTTTTCATAAGTGCTAAGTAAAGGAACTTAGCTTAAAATTATTTCAGTGAGTTTAAGTTGTGATACAGTTCATTACATGTGCCACCCGGCTGACAGAGTGCATCTGATCAGTAATCGTTGCTCAGCTGATAATATAATAATTTTAATTGGGTCATTAATTTGAACCTTCAGCTCATACCTTGTAGGTCACATCCTCTTCACCTGGCTTAGGTGGACAGCCTTACCAAACTGCAAGTAACAAGTCTTGCAATAACAGGAGGGGAAATTTCTTCTCCTGTTAATTCAGTGCGAAACAAGTCCTTTTCTTCTCTAGACACCCAAGTACTGTCTGCTTCATCTCACATCAGACTCTTGATCCCAACTCAGTTCTTCAACCAGAGAGCTGCCACCACTCTCTACTCTGTGAGCCAAAAGGAGACACGCTGCTCCTCCAGGCCAGCCTCTGCAGTAGCACAGAATTCCATCCAGCGACTCATTTTTCTCATCCAGCAATTTGTCTCAAACTGATCTTGATTTAAAGACACTCACAGTGAAGATTTTACTAATGATCCTGTCACCTTGCTTTACAAAGTGTTCTCATTTCGGGTTTGATTTGTCTAGCTCTAATTTCCTCTTAGTGTCTTCTGTTTTGCCATCCTTTACCAAATTGTAAAGGTGCCAGAATCAGAAATTTTGTCTTCTATAGGTATTTACATAGTACAGAATCACAGAATCGCAGAATGACAGGGGTTGGAATGGACCTCTGGAGATCTTCTAGTCCAACTCCCCTGCCAAAGCAGGTTCAGCTAGAGCAGGTTGCACAGGTTGGCATCCAGGTGGGTTTTGAATGTCTCCAGAGTTGGAGACTCCACCATGTCTCTGGGCAGCCTGTTCCAGAGCTCTGCCACCCTCAAAGTATAGAAGTTATTCCTCACATTGAGATGGAATATCCCGTGTTCTAGTTTGTGCCCATTGCCCCTTGTCCTGTCTCTGGGCACCACTGAAAAGAGTCTGGCCCTGTCCTCTTGCCACCTGCCCTTTAGATATTGATAAGCACTGAAGAGATCCCCTCTCAGTCTTCTCTTCTCCAGGCTAAACAGACCCAGGTCTCTCAGCTTTTCCTCATAACAGAGGTGCTCCAGTCCCTTGATCACCATATAGTTCTTTATTGGACATAAAAAGATAAACATGCTTCATTATTTAGCTCCTTTTATTTTCATGTTTTAAAAAGTTATAAATGTATAAAATTTTATGGTGTAGATTGCTGGTTCTTTTCTTTATCATTTTATGCTATAATCAGCTAGAAAAATCTTCTGGTTAACTCAGAACCATGAATTAATACTACCAGCCCACTCTGTTTTATTTGGCATCCTGACTAGCTAGACTGTTGGGTCTGCTTTGAAATCAGTTATGCAAATTACCCATTGATTTCAGAACTAAGGGGACGGCCTTGTGCATATGTGCCATATTGATGGAGTGCAGCAGACGGTGTTATCTATACTGAGTGTCTTTTCACATTGATATTTGGTGTTATTAGCTCAGCTGCCCAAACTATAAAATTTAACTAATGTGATGTTGTGTCTGGGCTAATTAACACTGTTTCTCTGCGGAGCTAATTAGCTTGGGTGCTGTCTCTATCTTGTTTTCCTTCAGCTTAGGAATCTCTATACCTTTCGTCCATGATATACACACACATGTAAACATGAAGACTACCCCATAACAAAAGACCCTGGATAAATATTAAAAAAGACAGCAGCCATGGCCATTAGTCAGGGTATCAGGGACTGCTCACTCACCCTTTCACCACGTACAGGGAAACATTTCAACGTCACGATCTAAAAAATGTTAACCAAACTCCCACGTCCAAATCAGTGACAAAACCAGACTCTGTCAGAAAACAAGTCACGTAACCAGAAAGAAAAGAACTGGCAGAAGTTCTGGGAAGTGGGGCTCTCCACATCAGTTTTGAGTTTGGATCATTAATTCCAGTCATGGTTAATTACCTGAAGACCATCATTAGCAGTTGACTGGATGTGGTTTCCTCTACCACTACACGCTACAAGGACAAAAGAGTGGGAGAGGAGTTACAGGAAGAGCACCAGAAGGGTAATAGCATCATGCTCCTGAAGGATCTTTGCTCCTCATTGGTCAGCACAAGAAAAAAGTGTAGGAGATTCTCGAGGGCCAGCTTTACTGCAGACAGACGATCTTCCTGGGAATCTTTTACAGAGATGATTTTATTGTTTTTTTCCCCCCCAAGAAAACCGAAACAGCTGAAATAAGCTCCTGCCTTGAATCAGGCTCTAGAGAGTCCATCTGTCTTTGTTAATCTCTGTGCTAAATACCCTCCCCACCAAAAGAACATGGTATGAAGATCTCTGACACAGATCTCATTGGGAACAGGAATCATGCCCCCTGCATCACTCCCCAAGGTCCTGGCTGGTAGAGGGTAGTAAGTTCACGAGTTGTATCATGCAGCTGTCATGGGACTTTCACCTACCAGCTTCATGATTCTGACATGATACAACATAGTTATCTGTTGATGTATGAGTGCAGTTTGTTCCCAGCTTAAGGAGGAAGGGGTGTAGATTGTCTTAAGTCACTATGGAAGGCTCTGAACCCTGCCTTGAAACCTAGACTCACCTAGGAGAAGTCTCATGAAAAGAGGCTGCATTAAACAGTAGAAAAATAAAGGAGTGTTGAGTAAAAGAATCTTTGCTTATATGGAAGAGTCCAGTTCTCCAAGCATCCAAAATACCAGGAAGTGACATTGGAAGCTTTGAAACTGCAGGTGATCTGAAGGGATGATGTATTTGTCCAAAGAAGCCCTGCAAACCAACCGACATTCACCTACCTATCACTCAGAAGTGCCAGAATCTTTGACAGCTGCACAAATGCAGTTTCACACCTCCAGTGCTACGTGCCTTTCAGCTGCTTTCAAGGCTCAGGATTCTGCTGAAGGGTATATTTGTCTGGCAAAAGGCTTCTGTGAACATGTTTGTTTTAGAGAAGCTACCAATGTCATGCTGATACTAGATTTAAAGAGGTCCCCTGATAAGGCTTGGATTCACAAGGTCATGGTTTCCTTGGAACATTTTACACTTGTATAAAAGCACAACTTCCATAGAAGTAAAGTGCAAAATACTTGAACTAGTTGGAGTTGTCATGTCTGTATAAGAGTTTCTTTCTTAGTGGGTGGTCTTTGGGGTAGATTCTGATGGTAAGACAACTTTTAATTGATGTTTGAAAAGGAATCTGGAAAGATTTGCTCCATGACGTGCTGGAATGACTCATGTCTGACAGGAAATAAGGCAGTGATAAACTCAAATGAGGCTGTGGGAGGCAACACTCTAAAAGCTCATTATAAACATCATTCTTTTACCCACTTCTGTGAAGCGTAACAGAACACATGTTTTTGCAATCAGTTTACAGTGAAGGACAGAGAAGAATTAGGGCAGGACATGCTTTCAGGCAATGTCCCTTTCTCTAGGTAGAAAAGCTGGAGGCTAATTTTCAAATGAATCTTAATTCAGAGCAACCCAGTCCTCCTCAACACCTGGTACATTCTGGTAGCTGTGGAAGGAATTAGTCAGTTGCTTCTTCTTCTACTTATTTGGAGTGGCTGGTACTTTGTGAAGTGTCAGTGTTAATACAACTTAAGTTTAAGAGAAATGAAAGACAGACAAGCTTTCTGTGAAGGAAAGAGTCCCAAGAGTCCTTGTATTTAATATCTTTCACATAGATGAATAATATTATCAGCTTTTGCTTTGGTTTTATTTCCTCTAGGCTAAACCACAACTCTATCCATCTTTGCACTTTGACTATGCAGTCTTCTCCCCAAGAAGAGAGTAGGACTCACACTACCTGTTACTAGTTATGAAAAAAAATGCTTTTAAGATATGATTCACGTAACACATTTTGCATCTCTCCTTTGAGTTTAGATCAGTAATTGGAAACTAGATCTCAATTGCTTGATTGTGAATGGATGGGAACTACTTCTGCTGGAAAAAAATCCCTATATTTTATCAAATGAATCATATTTGTGTTCCTCTGAATTCTTTCTTCATTCCACTACAAGTTATGGATTACCTGAGTGGACACAAGAAATATCTACATTTCTGCATAACCAGTTAAAATGAGTCACATCCTATTCATTTGTTTGCCATAACTGTTGTAAGGTATGCCTGGAACATTTTAGAGGTTTCTGTGTTACTCATGACACATTTTAACGATCATGGTGTATTTTGTTTGAAAAACAAACAGTTTGCTACTGAAGAAAACAGCTCAGTAGGAAAAAACAGGAATAATGAGAAGAAACCTTAGTAGATAGACACCTATAATTTTGTCGTTTTTATGAAAGCTCTGCATTTCTGACTTTGACACAATCTGTTGATGTACGCTGGAGATCTGGGTCCTTGATATATGCAAAATTAACAGCAAGATACACATAAGAAATCCATAAAAAGTATTCATTAGGAAGTCATTGCTACCCAATTACGCTAATGATTCAGAAGAAATGTGAACTGGTAAATGAAGACTGTACTTTAAGATGGAGCTTTCAGAAGGTCTGAATTGGGGGACAGTTTAGTGTGGTCTGCAGTGAAGCAGCAATAGAAGAATTGTAGAAGTATGGTGATGAAATGGTATGAAATTTTTAGCAGACAACCGAAAAATAACCCATCTGTTTATATACATAATTAAACCATGTTTTCTGGTGAAATAATGTGTAATGCTACTGTCACCAACAGTGGACATTTTAGGCATAACACTATGTTGGTTCTTACAGACGCTCTAATAGGGCCTGGTAAAAACAGAAGGAGGTAGAAAGGAAATAATAGACAAATAGTTTAGGAAGAATTTTACTGCCTTTAGCTATCCAAAAATTAGGTGACTAGTCTAAATTAGGCTCCTATGTACCCTCAATCATCTGTGAAAAGAGATGGATACTTGCAGAGAGTGATTCATCCCATCTTAAAATAGTTGTTTAAGAGATCTTCAAAAAACTGCCTTCTAAAGGTACCTAGAAGTACCTTTCTCTCTGCCTTGACTGTAAAAGGAACCTTATCAACTAGATGAGACTACATATTTAAATTTTGCACAGCTATCATTTCATTTTAAATGGTGTTTGGAGTTTACCTTTGAGGCTGAGCAGGGCTGTGATTGAAGGGCTCAGAAATCTTTCAAGTTGTTGTTCTAGTGAAGAGTATTTGATTAGAGCAGATTGGAAATTTTCCAACTGGATTTTTTTCTTCTTTAGAAAATGCTAATGCATAAGAACAAAAATGGTTCACAAAACAAAGGTTTTTTTTATAATGGCACCATATAAATACAGGATACATAGTCTTAGTCTGATCCCGACATAACACTTTAAAAAATTCTTTGTGTCAGAGGACAAAGTTTGGCTGTAACTTGGTCTATTTCCTCTATATATACATACTGCTGTATATATACTCTCTATCAAAGGTATAACAACATAAGCCTGGACCCTAATACAAGGAACAAAATAGGGATTACCTCCAGCCAGGTATGAGAGTTCCCATTTGTCTTCTTTATACTCTAAAATCTGTGTCCCTCTGGCTTGTGGTACCTTGATGTCATTGCTCTAACACAACACCCCTGTCTGTATTTCTGCCTCCTTTCTAGATTGACTCCATGGATTCCTCTAGGAATGGGATTTCACTGTTTAAATGTGTATCTAAACCAGTCGGCCCAGGCTGCCTGCAAAATCCAGAGTGATTAAACCAGTATAATCAGTGTGTATGGTGTAACTGAGATCAAGCTAAAATGGATGGTTGGCTCCCGAGGAGTACTGTGGCACACAGTAGACATTCAAAGCTGTGTGAGGTGACCACCCGCCTCTGCGTGCACCTACTTCGAGTTTAGTGCCAGAGCAGATTTTCTCAGTATGGCATAGTAATTCCTTTCCACTCTTCAGGGCAATGCGGCATCAGAGTTTTATGCCTGAGAAGCTTGTGACCAATGCTACACAGCAGTAAGAACTTTCATAAAACACAGACAGCATGTTCAACAGTTTTAATAAAAGGGTGGAAAAAGGATGTTGGGGGAAAAAACAGCATGCAAATATTTGTTCTTGTTATATCTTCCTTTGTTTTAGAGCATTTACCTTGTGAGCTGTAGCTTAACCTCTCAAAATACCACTGATGAATCAATTCAATTTCTTTTAGGAGTCCAAGATCCTGTTCCACCACTGAACACAGGAAAGATGCAAAGGAGACACTGGAGGTTTCTTACTTTTAACTGATCTCGTGTTATCACCTACTCCACAAAAACAAACCCAGTAGCCTAAGAGTAACCGTATTACAGAAAGGCAGTATGGAGCCAAAGATTTTGGAGAGCACTGGGCATGTTCAGTCAAAAAGAACAATTTCACAGATTTCTAATAGAACATCCACAAAGAAATCTTTCTATGATTTTGAAAAAATACTTTCTATTTTATTTTTCTCTATCTTTGCAGGCTCTGCAAGGAGGCCCAAGTGTTTAGCCTTTCGTAACTGCAATTTTATGGTATTATCTGCCTGAACAATTTAAGGTAAAAGGCTATTTTTATCAAGCAGTTGTCTAAAGCACATATATATTTTTCCAGCTATACGTAGTGCAAGTTTATTTCTGAGATGAACAAGCTTCAAACATTTCTGGTAAAAGCACTTTAAATAGCTTATTTAAGGATGGCAGTTGTTTACCTGCTGACGCAAATCAGAAAATAAAATAAAAGATGTAAGAATCTGTTACTGCATTAGAGCAGGAAAAAAACCCGTATTTTACATCATCATATGGTTGAATAATATGGCATACATTGAACAAAATAGCATAATAGTACCCCAATTTTTTCTCTAATATTACATCTTTAAAGTAGTACTAACCACAGCTAATGACTTAGTCCAAACATAGAATAAACAAGAAAAGAGAGGAAGTAGGACTTCTTCAAGGCCACTTCTGAAAATCATGGAAAACAGATTCTTAAAAAAAATGTTATTTTGCCAGGTCCAGTAAGAAAAGGAGTGAAATTAATTTAGGAAGATGTGTTTAGGCCTGACATGGCAACTTTCCCATTAAAACTTGCATGCATTTAAGCATAGACATACGCATAAATTCATGGGGTGATGAGGAACAATGAATAGCCTTTTTTTCCCCTTAACAGACACAAAGCCACTGTAACAATACCCTGATGCTCTCCACTATCATAGATGAATTAAAAAAATTAAAAAATTACCTCTGTCATCTGTACTTGAGACTGTGAGTAGGGTATTATATCAGAAAGGAATCAGCAATGAGAGAGTTGTTTGAAAAAAAAATATCTAATCCAACACTTCAAGTACTAGCTATACATTTAGATGTACTTCCCTGCTCCGTGACAGATATTTATGCTGAATTGAAGCTATGTCACTTAGGTCCAGCTTTTACAAAGTATTTATAGGTAGGACTCACTGCTAAGCTGTTTGGGCTGGGACTCACTTTACACAAATTTAATTTTTTCAGGGTAGGGTAGGATTCAGATCCAAATAGAGGCATGTAAACACAAGGCTGAGAGTTTGCTTCCAGTTAAAGACAACACAATTTAGCAGCTCAAACCAAGTCTCCCATATTGTAACCATCTAGCGCTACTGAAGTTGCCCTGAGGTTATCTGGAGCATCTTCCAGATACAGTGCAGGATCCATAGACTACCCTTGCTAAACCAGCACCTGGCAGGTTGTCCTATGCCAACTGGAATAGTGGTACACCTGAGTAACTGAGTTTAGCTCCAGGTGTTCACTAACGGCGATGAGAACTATACAGGTAAACCCAGCTCACATAAAGGAACTTAAATAGACAATAAACAATATAAAAAACTAATCCTATGTAGGAACAATTCAGTCCTAGGAGGTGGATTTAGCTGCCTGAGCATTAACATCTAGTGTCAGATTTCACTCCTAGAGACACTAAGGCATCTCAAAGCTGATGACATGGTGCAGAAGACCTATACCATTCTGTAGAAGTAACTGAAGTCCAGCGTGGATATGATACGGCATTTAAAATTACACCAGATGTTAACATTTAAGCATCTAAATCATATCTTAAGTTGGCACCTAAGGGTTAAGGATCTAAATACTTCAAATAAATACTTCAAATACTTTTGGGGTTTAGGACTTGATTCAGTTGCACAAACATAGGCATATGGTGCAGCTTTAGATGCCAGTCATTGATTGAGTGGACTTCATTAACTCCTGGCATAATTTCACTGAAGTGACACAAAAGATGTGCCCTTATGTGCAGATGAGGTTAGCTAACTTGAAAGAATTCATGATGACCAGAGGCTGGATGAAATTTTCTTTTTTTGTTCAGTTGCAACAGATGGTCTCTTAAGCCCTTTTTTTTTATTATTTTTCAGCTGGGGGAAAAAATGTTGAACAGAATTAAAAATGTTAGTATTCCTGTTTTTACAAGTAGACAAGAAAATAAAAAACAGCAAAAGCCTTTAAGGAGCTCTCTAAACACCATTAAACAAGACCAAAATGCTAGGACTGACTGATTATCCCCGAGTTCCACAATCAACTTTCTTTTCTACATTTTTTCTAATGCACTACTCAGGTATTTCTTTTTCTGTAGATAATAATATTGTTTTGGAATGGAACGTTCTTTTCTTCTGTTCTTCTGTTCTGTTTTCTTCTTTAAGAAGGCCAAGGGAATCTGCAAAGAAAATAAAAATGTGTTCATTTCATGGGATGATGAAGACCATTGAATAGCATTTTTTCCCCTTATCAGACACTAAGTCAATGTCACGATATCCTGATGCTCTCTACTGTCATAGAATCATAGAATCATAGAATGGTTTTGGTTGGAAGGGACCTTAAAGATCATCTAGTTCCAACCCCCCTGCCATGGGCGAGGATACCTTCTACTAGACCTGGCTGCTCAAAGCCTCATCCAACCTGGCCTTGAACACCTTCAGGGATGGGGCAGCCACTGCTTCCCTGAGCCGCCTGTTCCAGGGTCTCACCACCCTCAGAGTGAGAAGTTTCTTCCTGAGATCTAACCTAAATCTCCTCTCTTCCAGTGTGAAGCCATCACCCCTCGTCCTATCACTACACACCCTTGTAAAAAGTTCCTCTCCAGCTTTCTTGTAGGCCCCTTCCAGACACTGGAAGGCTGCTCTAAGGTCTCCCCGGAGCCTTCTCTTCTCCAGGCTGAGCAACCCCAACACTCTCATCCTGTCCTCACAGCAGAGGTGATGTAACCCTCTGATCATCTTCGTGGCCCTCCTCTGGACCCACTCCAACAGCTCCATGTCATGAAAGACTAGAAATAAACTCTTCCACTACTTTTTGAAAGTTAAAGTAATTCCAGTTTAAACATATCCATATTCTTAATTTGTTTGTGGGAAGTTACTTGAAAATGAGATTTACACAAAGGAATTTCCTTAAAGAATGCTGATCAAAATTCGGCAGCAAATATCTAGGTCTTTGACTAAGAAACTCCTTGTGTACCCCAGCTACTGACAACTACATTCTAGAAGACTGCCATGTATGCATAAATGGTTTCTCCCCTCCCCGCCCTTCCACCCCCCACCCCCCCATTATTTCAGTATTTTATGAGGAACTATGCCAGCTCTTAAAAAGGTGCTGTTGGTTTTTCAGAATTCCTCGGAGCATCATCAGATGACCTTGCTATAGTTATTCCCATGTTCATCACACTTGGCTCAAATAGAGCTGTGCAATCTACATCTGCGTTATAAATTATTCAGTGCATCTTTATTGTTTCATAAGGTTAATGTGAGAACATCAGTTGATATAGATTAGCTGAACTCAGTTTGTTCAGAAGCTGTATTAAAAACAATACTTCAATGGTAAACCACCACAAGACTTTTACAACATACTCTTTACACTCCATCAGTAGCACAGGCAACAAATGCAAAACTTCTCTGTAATTAATGGTACGGGGAATATTTGGATATGTAAAATTTAATTACCTCCCCTGAATTTAGCCAGAAAATCAGGTTAATTACCCTATTTTAAGATACCTCGGAGACTAAAAATGCAAATCATGGCTAAATAACACAGAGTGGTAAGAGGAAAAAAAGTGTTGTGGAAAGTACAATTGTGTTTAATGGCCAGGTCCTGGATTCACATCCTTTGTGAAGATCA
Source organism: Chionis minor (assembly GCA_013398295.1). Taxonomy (NCBI): domain Eukaryota; kingdom Metazoa; phylum Chordata; class Aves; order Charadriiformes; family Chionidae; genus Chionis; species Chionis minor. The sequence goes on from VZSF01007302.1 coordinate 458,384, forward strand.
TTGCATTCCAGCACTACTGTAAACTTTCACTTCCCGCTGGGGAAAGAGGGTTTTTTTAATTAATATTTGATACTGATATTATAACAGCTGTTCACCTCAGCTAAACACCACAAGTGAATTTGGAAGCTAAGTTTTCGTCCTCCAGCTCAAACCAAATACATTAACTGGTAAGCTATAGACCTTAGAAAGAAAATAAGTGAAAAGACTCTCTTCAGCCGCACTGTCAGCCCTGGGCTGACAAATGAGGAATAAATGCACAAGAGAAGGGAGCATTTTAAAAGATGGGTAGATGTGGTGCTGAGCGACATGGTTTAGTGATGGTTTTTGCAGTGTTACGTTGATAGTTGGACTCGATGATCCTAAAGGTCCCTTCCAACCTAGACAATTCTATGATTCTATGAGTTTTTTGCATCTCTAAAAAAATGTTCTGGTAGGTGAAAAAATAGTTTTTTTCTCCAGCCCTCTCTCAAAAATGCAACATTTGTTTAAGGACAAGCCAAACAATTTCTCCTCCATGTAATTTATTTCTTCTTCCGTCAATGACTCATTTATTGACACAAGTTTCACCTTGGTTCTGGTCAAATTCTACTCCACACAAACCAAGAAAACTCAAAACCTTAATGGGAAGAGTTAAGTATTGCAAGATCCACTGACATCTACCCAGTCTGCTTCAGTGCAACTTGAGATGGATGAATTCTGCTTCCTACATCACTGGCATTTCTGCTTGTTGTAGGAAATAGATGATCAGGACATTCAGAGTATCTCTCATATATATATATATATATGTGTGTGTGTGTGTGTGTGTGTGTGTGTGTATATAAAATAAATAAACAATCTGCAAGATTTTTTTTTCAAATAAAGGGCTGTGCCTAGAAAGAAAACATTACTTCCTGTTAAAATATTTCTTGTGCTACTAAAATAAACAGTATTATACCTAACAAAATATTTAGTTCAACCTTAAAAAAAAAGACATACTATTCAGTCTCCCTACTTTCAGAAAGTGTTCTCATTCTGTATTGTACTCCATCTTCCCATTGTCCTTTCTTCATATTTTCAAGAAAAAAGTGAGTCAGAAATGGAATTAATACTTTCTGTGATGGTTTTTTTTTTTTTTTTTTCTCATTTCTTGGAATAAATGCTTATCAAAACCTTGTGAAGCAGACCAGGTCTGAAAAACTATAGACTGGTTTTATTTTAGACAGTCTTACACACTTTCACATAATAATTTGCTTTCTAGTAGTCTGTGATAAAATTCCTGTACTGGGTATCAGTGTGCAGGCAGGGGAACAAGGGCCAAATTCTGCAGGCTATTAGACATATGGGCATGTTTAAGCAGATTTCCTCTGGCCATGGACCAGGATCTATATAGTTAGTTTGCCTTTCCCTTTCTTTTTGCCTTCCCCTTACCTTTTCTTGCCTTGCCTTCCTTTCACTTTTCTATACAGCTCTTTTACATTACCTTTTAGCTTGTATCCTGCTTCAGAAGCATCTCAGGGAACAGCATCTTGTAAGAGGGAAGGTACATTTATACTCATAGCCTGTGGTCTAGGCCAGCTCCAACAGTAAACTTCAGAAATAATGGCAGAATATTCAATGTCTATGATAGAAATTAGGACCAGATGTGATTGTCTACTCAACAAGAACAATAGTGGTGGAGTTTCCCACTCTGAAGATGTCCAAAATGTGCTTGGACACCATCCTGTGCAACCTGCTCTAGGTCACCCTACTCTGGCAGGGGGGTTGGATCTCCAGAGGTCACTTCCAACTCTAGTGATTCTGTGATTCTGTCATTTATCAAGGCAGACACGAGCTCATGCTACTGAGCACGTCATTGACCAGATCCAGGCTGGTTTTGGTCTTGTGGAAGATGTAGCTGTGAAGTTCCCCTAATACTTGAGCATATGTGCAGCAGTCTTCCTCTATGGTTGTCCATGCACCACCATTGGCTGAATGGTGTACACGTGACAAGATTTAAGTGGGCCCTCTAAAGGTTGTAGATAGTGTTTCTGAAAACATAAAAATACTCGACTCCTGGATTTTAGTCTTCCTGCAGTAATTGAAGGTGTGCTGCCTTCAGTGTGTGCCCTGCCCAAGAGCAAACTGCTGAACGGCAACGCTGCAGATGAACACGGTCAGAGCAGCATGCAGTCTCACTAGGATGCCCCAGACAGCTAAAGCTAAAAGACAAGAAGTAGGTCTAAAAGCAGTAAGCAAAAAAATTGAGAAAACAATTTTTCCTGCCTATTGGCCAACAAGCAGAGATAAAAGCAGTACACAAAGCCAAGTAACGTTTCTTACCAATTTTTTACCAATGCACACTCTATTCATAGAACTTGGTGAATATCCCTGCAGCCTGGAATGTACCTTTTCTACAGAAAAGAAAGAAAAAATTGTCATTCTGGAGTTATGGAGAGAGAAATTCACAAAGGCTTTTTTTTTACCTGTCCCAGCTCTTGAGTTTTAGGTATAATGCAAATCCCACAGCTTCATCAGCTTCCTGTAAAACATTTAGATACTTGAGTACAAAAGTTAAATTAACAGCCAATTCTATTGCCCAGTGATTAGGAAAGTTAACCAGGAAGGGAGACTCCCATTATCTGCCTTCCACATTTTTAAGTAATAAGCTGCTAAGAGCTCCACTAATCCAGATTACTTAAAGGCTAAGGAAAGTTCTTCCATGCAGAAAAGAGTGGTGTCATAATGACTAATAAGCCCACATGTAAGAAAGTAGTATTTCACTGCTCAGTTGTCTTTATAGCCAGGTATATACCTATAAGCAGGCATTTTTAAACTGCCGCAAATCCTGAGTAACAGCAGAGAAGATAATTAAGGAAGCGATCTATGAGCGTGGAATTCTAAGGAGGTGCCCACTATTTACAACGTCCTATGCATACTGCTCCAAATGAAAGAAAAAAAAAGCAATTTTGAAGTTACCGGTACATTTTATTTATTTTTCTTGCTTACTTTTTCCCGATGAGGTTTTATTCATTAATGAAAAAGGGTAAGGGATCTCTGAAATGACCAGAGAAGAACTGAAATATCTTGGAAAACAGAGCTGATCTGTGTATGGTGAAAATAGGAAACCATGTGATTATGAGAGACCATTCTTATTGCTTTGCAGAAGAAACCCAGTTAGAAGACTCTAAGTGTCACCAGCCATGGATTTGGAAATTGTTACACTGAGTATTATGATGACAAAAAGTAGTCCACTTTTCAGAAGAGAATGCCTTGACTATGCTTAAATTAACTGATTTTATCATATCTACATACAGCTAAATGCAAGGTTAAAGAGTTGTTTCTCTTTTCTGAAACAGAATTTTTGACAAATGCAAAAGAAAAATTATTGTTTGTGTTGAGTCTTCTTTCTGTTTTTTTCACTAAAGATCATTAGCTGTTTGGCACAAGTGCAGACGTATGAATATATCTCACAGTAATGTATTCTACAAACCTGATTATACATTTCAGAAGAGAAAGTTTTTCTTTTAACTGTACTAACTCTTGTTAGCATCTTTAGTGAAGAAGCGAAGATGGAGTTAAAAATTTTAATAAATAACTCAAGGGAGAGCTATAAATTATCAGGAAAATGGAAATTCACAAACAGCAAACCTTCTATATAACAGATACATAAACAGGCAATACGGAATAAAATAGAAGGATGATGGTTGATTTTATCAATTCAAAAAAGACATCCCACCAAACAGAAGAAATCAGAAATATACGATGGGAAGACAAGCCATTTATCACAGTGGAGAAAAGATGACCTTTGGAGTTTGGCAAGGTGGCCAATTGTCAGAATAGATCACTGAGATTAAAGACAGAGTCATATTCAAGGGCCATAAAACATGGAAAATATTTACAGACAGCTTGTAAACATCTGCTAAAGGTGCACATCTGCTAAACATGTTGCAAGTAGGCAGTTACGAAACAAGAGCAGAGGCTACCAAAATGATGAAATTCTTCTTAATGAACTTTGTATAATTCAGATGTACTGTATTACTCTAACCAAAGCATTAGCTAGAAGATTTATTGATTGCTTCTTTTTTAAAACCTCATATGTACCTTATTGCACACCTCCACTTGTTATGTCCCTTGGCCTCAGTTCAGGATCAGGATGCATTACATTATGCCTTCTTTGACCCAAGTACCACAATTTCCAGAAGACGTCAGGGTTCAAATACTCTCCCTGTTATAAAGTTGCACACCAAGAATATGCTGATGAACAGTTATTTAGGAGTCTCTTTTCCCCTTCAGCCAGCAGCCCATATTAATAGCTACCAAACCAGCCCTTAAAACTCAGTATAAAGAATTACCTGACAGTCTTTTGCTACCCTGGTCATGCACTGGGGTGCTGCATACTGCCACAGTGCAGTTGTACCAGTCTTATGTCATTATCATCTTGAGAGTGAAATGCTCATGTCTCTCCAGGAACTCTGAAGCCATTCTTAAGACAACAGTCTTTTAGATAAGAGAAAAATGAGATTATTTCAATTCTGAATACAAAGCTTCCAGAAACAGTTTAGAGGCAGAGGAGCATAAATAAAAGATTATTAAAACTTATAAAAAACTGCATAAATAAAAATTCATAAACTAAGCAATGGGCTTTTTTTCATCCCGGGGGATCAGGCTCTTTTTTCATCCAGAGAAGAAAAAGGCTGTCAGAAAGTTTATTCAACTCTCCTAATTGATGTCTAGTCTTCAAGCAATACCCTCATCCTAGCTACTGCCTCCATTGAATAAATCATGATCTGAGGGCATGGCTGTCTTCATATATCCATTTATACAAATGTCCAATATCCTCAGCATTCTTGGTCATATTGCAAACCTCCAGCAAACATCTTAGATTTATTCTGCTTATAATTCTGTAAATGTCTCTGAGACGATTACAGACTGCTAGACCATATCTGTAGCAGTAAATCAAACAGCTGGGGCAGTGACCAGGGCACTACCTTGCAATCATCTATATGTTAAGTGTAACCCTTGTCCCTGGCATATTTTTGGCCTGAACCAGCATATATAGTCCCAAACAATTCCCAGGCATGATCCAGAAGTTAGCACAAGCAAGGGAGCATTCCCAGTAAGCAGTTTAGGTACTTGACCCCATTTTGAAAGGTGAGAGACTTTCACGGTAGAAACAGAAGCTGTGCCATGCCAGTTAGAGCCAGAGCAAGCAAATGGTCTCCGGCCTACTTCAATTATTAATACAGTTTTAGCCTTACTGTGGAGCCTTAGAAATGCTGATGTCTTATCAGTGGTCTGGATGGAGCCATCAAACAGGGAGACAGTAAACAAAGGTTGCTACTGCCAAGCATAGCAGTTGGCAGAGTTCTAACTTCAGCTGTGGAAATCATGTACTAACGTGATCACTGTGTCCCTTGTAGGCTGATGGGGATCAGTTTATGTTTGGAAAACTATGTACAATAAAAGGTATACTAAAAAGCATGCCTCATATGAACATATGAAGAAGATTTATAGAGAAGACCTGTTTTTGGATACTTAAAGACAGCAGATGTGATTGCAGCCAGACAATTTTTGAGAATTACAGCATTTTTGGGATGAATTACCATCTCTGTCAAGCTGTCAGAAGTCACAGGATGCCCTGGTGCTCTTCTGCAGACAATAGGAGCACCTTTCAGGCACCACTTGCAAAAATGGACTATTAAATTCAACTTCTAGAGACTAACGGTGACAGTTCTGAAGGGCTGATGCATCAGTCACCATTATAACTGTCACAGTGAGAAAGAAGGACCAGAATTGCTAATGAAAATAAATGTCCACAGTTTGTTATGTATCACATCTAAAAATAGGAGCCTTTTCAACAGTACAATACCTCCAGTGCAATCTGGTGATTCATTGGCGTGGTCAAAAGTGAAGTGTTTATTTATTCCTAGATGGTGATTTACTGAAGTTCTCATTATTGTCCTAATTCTGTTACCACTGAAGTCACCAATGTCATCACTAACTTCCCACTCACAAAAGACCAGAAGGCTTTTTAGATCGTCTAGTTTTATTTCCTGCAGAACATAGTCCAGGGATTTCTCTAACTGGTTTTCCAACAGATTTTCCTTCAAAAATTCATGAAGATCATTCTGTACCTGGGTACCCCAACAGGGCTATTATTTATGGTTAATTTTTAACATTTTGTTTTTAAACAGTTAGACAACAGAAACCTCTTGGAATTCAGATGACAATAATTTTTTCTATTATGTCTCCCTGAGGGTGGGATTCAGTTTTATCTAAATTAAGGTGTCAACCTGTTGTCATCTATGTGAATAAATTCTCAGTGCAGCCAACAAACATCAGAGGCTTAGCACAGCTGCTTGGGTAAAGCCAAGTCTGCTGGCTGATCACACCATAAGCTTTACCGATGGCATTGGCTAGATCTCCACTGCCTGTAGCAAGAGTTTAAACACCTGAATTGTACCTAGACACTGATTTAAGATGCACATATTAAACATTCTTAAACTGGAGCTGAATACCACCCTAGGGCTTGCTTCAGTGGCCCAACAACAGCCTCCTGATTCCCCTTGTCACAGATGATATCTGTGCTAGGAAGTGGTAGGACGGGTCCGCAGGAGACCCATCAGCTTCTGGAGAAGCTGCCAAAGGCAATGCAGAAAAAGTATGCTGCCTAAAATGTCACTAGATGCCTCCTCTAAGCAGCTCAGTCCTGCCCTAAATACATGTTACATCCAACCTGTCTCTTTGCCACCTAGTCCAGACGGTGAAATATTTACTACCCTACCTTTTCACCTAAGGAGCTGGCAAAAGGTTCTTGGTTAGACAATTTTGCTAAGATATGGGTTGGTTTTTTTCTCTTCTCTGTAAATGGCTGTGTCAGCAGAAAGCTGATGCTACCCCCATGCAGTCAAGGCAGTGGGGGTTGGAGATGGACCTGTTTCTGCACATAGGTTTGGTCCAGCCAGGAGCTGTTACTGTGAATATGGTCCACAGGGATGGCTTTTAGGCTGAGATATAGTCCTGCACCCACCTGTACTACCAAGCTTATAGGTATTCATGTATTTCTTTGCTGTGTCCTGTGCATCATGACACACAAAGCACCCGAGCAAATGGAAGACACTAACTCCAGAACTGGAAAATATAAATGGAATTATAAAACTACAATAAAATATAACAAGCACAAGTTAATATTAGTTCGGTGCTTATTGTGCTTATTCTACATTTAGACCCTTGCTGCTCTCTGGATGCTGTGTTGTTTCCTGGGGATATGGCACTTTGTACTCTCTGCATCGGAGATATAAACGCTTGGTGATGGAAACATACCTGAGTGTCCAAACAACCTGTATCTTAGAGGTAGTTCCTTGCAAGTAGCTCAGTTATGTCTCTGTGCATACAACCAATAAAATTAGCCCTGCTTTTGAGCCTTTTTCATTTTAAGGGTTTTTTTGTTAATTATTTTTATATTAAACGTACATTATAAACAAATTTTCCTTTTCAATCACCAGAAAATCTAATATTTAATATTTACATACAATTATAAATTATTTTAGAACTATTTTGTGCTCAGTGCAAATTTGTTTTATACATCCCACCAAGGCATAGTTCAATATTTGACTGGTAAATACCACTGAAGTCTACATTAAAAAATAAATAAATCGTGAAACTTTCCTCAGAGAATGTACAGCACGAAATGCTGTTTGCTCTAGTGCAAAAACATTAGAGATTGCATATTCAATCAATTCTTGGATATAAACCATCCCTCTTCATTTCTATCTTTCTCATTCTAGGTCTCCAGCGTTTAATTTTTTAACATTATTTGAAGAGCTTAAGGGCGTAATAAACCTTTTACAACATTATATCCTCTCAAATCCTGAGAATGGAATTTGTGACAACACATTCAGCCTACAAATAGTCCATACACTACAAATGAAAACAACAGGTACAACAGGCAAAGAGAATATGAGATGAAGGAAAAAAGAAAAATAACAAAAGAAGGACTTTTTCCTTCACTTTCTGCTCACCAATTCTCAATATTTAAACCTTCCCCCTCCACAACAAGAGATTTCTATCTTGGGAGCAGTAAGGAGTACTATCATTTACTATATGAAACAATAACAACAGGCATAATAAATATACAACAGCTATTTGTTTTCTTCTAATTTCTTTAAGTGAAATAATTGAATTTATTAATACATTTTCATTCTTGCTGAACTTCTTAAGAATGTTTTTTCCCACCATTGTTCAAAGATTGCAAGTGGAAACTGGGTTGCAGAAGAGGCCATTGGAGATCATCCAAGGCCCAGAAATATTATATTAATTTACCTATTGCTTGTCAGATGTCCTCCAACTTCATGTCTGCATTACACTATAATTCAGCTTTGATGAGACTTTTGAGAAATTTGCTTGACCTATGAATAAGAAATTCAACTTTTGCTTATACTTAACATTTTTATTTTTTCTCTGTACTTGAAGCTTAACATTAACTAAAAGTCACATGGCCCTGGTACACTGTAATAAATTGGGATTTTGTCATTTGAGGTTATTATTTAGATCATGTGTTTAGTACAGCTGTTACACAATTAAGGAGTTTAGCGTCAGGGTTTGATCAAAATCTGGTTTTGTTTCTGAAAATTCACCCACTCTAATCACTTCTCAGAAGCACTTACGTGGTGAAATAATGTATATGTACACACCTAGAATAATCTTAAATGTAAAAACTGTTTGCATAGTGGTTTGGACATGGAGGTTTTATGTGCTGCCAGGAACAGAAGTGACACTGCCAAATGACAATTCAAACCTTCTCGTGTTTGGAATAGGGATGTGCACATGCCATGCAGGCATTCAGTGAACACATTCAGAGAAAAATAAGAAATTCAGCTTTTGCTTACTTCTCTGTACGTGAAGATGAGCATTAACTAAAAACCATATGGCCCCTGTATATTGTAATAAATTGGGATTTTGTCATTTGGGGTTATTTTTTAGGTTACATATTTAGTACAGTGACATTCTTGTGGCTGGCATCTAACTTCATAGGACTCACCTTCCATACGGTAGTAGTGGCAGCAAGACATCCCCATTTTATCTAACATCTAGCAAAGCACCTAGTCAGAAGTGACTGATTTGAGTTCCATTTCATACTCAAGCTAAACAGATTCAGATCCACCTCTTCTGACACCCAGGTATCTGAAGTTATGCAGCCAGATTAAGGGGCAAAAATGTGAATAACTTCAGAAATACATATTATTTGTCATTTTATTATTTTAATTTAGTGATGGACATCACTTTGTTGTGGCAAGCAACACAACATTCTTATTTGGAACCGTTCAACTTGCAACACTTTTGTAAGTATAAGTGGATTAGATTTGGTAAAGTTTTTAAAATTCATATTAAATTTGCTATAAAACTGTGTTCAATTATATTGTTGTGGCCAGTGGGACCGGGGAAGTCATGATATCTCTGTCCTCAGGACTGATGAGGCCACACCTCAAGTACTGTGTTCAATTTTGGGCCCCTCACTACAAGAAGGACATTGAGGGGCTGGACCATGTTCAGAGAAGGGCAACAAAACTGGTGAGGGGTCTGGAGCACAAGTCTTACGAGGAGTAGCTGAGGCAACCTGGGTTCTTCAGCCTGGAGAAAAGGAGGATGAGGGGAGACCTTCTTGGTCTCTACAACTACCTGAAAGGAGGGTGAAGAGAGGAGGGCATTGGTCTCTTCTCCCGAGTAAGAAGAGAAGAGGAAATGGCCTCAAGTTTCACCAGGGGAGGTTTAGATTGGATATTAGGAAAAATTTCTTCACTGAAAGGGTTGTCAAACATTGGAACAGGCTGCCGAATGGCAGTGGTGGAATTCCCATCCCTGGTGGTATTTAGAAGATGGGTAGATGTGGTGCTTGGGGACATGAATTAGTGGTGGTTTTGGCAGTGTTAGGTTTACTGTAAGACTCAATGATCTTAAGGGTCTTTTCCAACCTAAATGATTCTATGTGTCTGTGAAATATTACACCGGATTTCTATACTGCTTGCCAGAGGGAAACAACTATGTAACCACCGCATGAATTATAACTCTGAAATGGTTTTGTTTTGTCTCAGCTGAATCGCTCATGTCTGTATGGCTGGATGTGAGTCTTGACTGAATGATAATCGACAGTGTAAGGTACTTTGCTGTCTTCTGGCAGAAGTGGCTGACACAGAGCAATTAGTGCATTAACCTTTCCAGCCTGGAGATCTGTGTTCAACATGTAAGGGACGCAAGGGATTCAGACTCTCGGTAGAGAGCGTAGTCCATTGATCTTCGTGGAGCCAAACTACACTCTGAGCAGCGGGGCCATGATCTCCAGCAAAACAACCGCTTGATGGCTTCCGTCTGCCCCGTCATTCATCCAGGCATGAATTCATCACTGGATCAGATAGGAAGCCTGGAATAAATGGCAAACATTTTAAAGGCAGAGGCTTGAAGTCTCTCAAAGTAATTTCAACCTAATTTATAATGTCTTTGACTTGTTTTGTTTTTTCATCACAGTAGCACAACGGAGATATTTTAAACTTACTTATTATTTTGATGATCTCCTCCCCCAGCCCCCTGCAATCCCCAATTGTGGATGCAATTTAGTGTCTTAGAAAATCCCAACCAGGAAGACCAAGGAAGAATAACAATGTGAGTGTGGGACAGGCAGCTGTTAGTGCTGATAGAGCCTGAAAGGCACATCCAGCTATTGCCAGGAGGAAGGATAATTGTCATCTGAGGGTAACTAACCAAAGGAGGAAAAATCAATGGATCTAAGTAATTTTCCAAGAGAATGTTGCTTTAAAAAGGTGATGAAAAAAAAGGGTGGAAAAAAAAATCTTGCTGCTGCATGCACTATTGCCTTTAGGATGGATGAAAAAAACACCTCTTAGCCACCACAATGCTGAGATTTTAAACTATTCCTGCTAGGATCATAAAATATAAATAAAAATTTCTTCTGGGCTGAGCCCTGTACTATTCAGACACAGCTCTGGTTTGGGGTGGGCACTCCAAACTACCTGGTCCATGTCCATGGGAGGCAAATTCTCAAAGAGTCAGAGATTTATGTTCATTAATAAAAAATACATGTTCCACTTTTTTTTCCTGTCTTACTAAAAAAGTGCTGTGACAATATGTCTCTTGTTTTGTGAGGTAAATCCAATGCAGTCAAATCTTTACACAGCTAACTTTTGTAAAAGTTCCTACTAATTACATTACATTGTCTTTCATTTCATAACTTCACTGCAGGACAGAACACAGATGTTAGCATTCCTGACAGAGAAAATGGAGATTTTTTAAATAATAACTCTAAAATTCTGTCCTCCTAGTGAAGTAAACACATGATACCCTACATCATTGCTTCCATAACTGCACTCTAAGTCCATGAAATAATCTAGTCTACAAGAATATTTAAAAAAAAAAAAAAGATACATTTGGAAAAGCATTTTTATAAGTGTTTCTTCAGGTAATATATTCTTAACTAGTACGGAAACATGTTTCATATTTACATTTGACCTTCCCCAGGTGTTTTGTCTTCTGAATCTCCCATTTAACATCTGTATAGTGTATGTACAGGGTAAGAATTAAAGACTGAGGCACCAAAGTGAGCCTTGTGGTAGGTGTCCACTACAGGCTACACAATCAAGGGGATCCTACTGATGAAATATTCTTACTCCAGCTACAAGAAACATCGTGCTCACGGGCTCTCATCCCGCTGGGGGAATTCAACCATCCCGCCATCTGCTGGAAAAGTAGCACACTGAGCTGTTGGCAATCCAGGAAACTACTGGAGTGCATGGAGGATAAGTTCATAAGCCAGGTAATAAACAGCCCCACCAGAGGGGGTGCCACACTGCACCTGATGGCCACCAACATAAGTGAGCTAATTGGTGACATCAAGATTGGAGTCAGCCTGGGCTGCAGTGATCATGCACTGGTGGAGTTCACAGTCCTGAGGGCTATGGGTCAGGTAAAGAGTAAAGTTGGGACCCCGAATTTTAGGAAAACAAACTTCCAACTCTTCAAGGAGATAGTCAATAAGCCCCCCTTGGAAACTGCCCTCAGGGATGAGGGAGCAGAATTGAGCTGGCAGATCTTTAAGGATGGTTTCCATAGAGCACAAGAGCTCTTGATCCCCAGGTGTAAGAAATCAGGAAAGAAAGGCAAGAGACCAACATGGCCGAGTTAAGACCTGCTGGTCACACTAAAGAGCAAGAAATAGATGCACGGGCAGTGAAAGCAGGGACAGGTATCCTGGGAAGAGTGCAGGGACGCTGCTGAGTTGTGTAGGGATGGGATCAGGAAGGCCAAGGCGCAGTTGGAGCTGAACTTGACAAGGGACAAAAAGAATAATAATAAGGGCTTCTACAGGTATGTCAGCTAGTGTACCACCCTGATGAGCAATACAGTCAAACTGGTAACAACAGATGAGGAGAAGGCTGAGGCTCTCAACAATTTTCAAAGTCTTCACTGGCAACCTTATTCCCCACACTTCTCAAGTGGATGGACCACAAGGGACTGGGGAGAAAAGTCCCTTCCACTGTAAGAAAAGATCAGGTTCCTGACCACCTGAGGAGCCTGAACATATAGAAGTCTGTGGGATCTGATAAGATGCACCCAGAGTCCTGAGGGAATTGGCTGATGTAGTTGCCAAGCCAATCTCCACGACCTCTGAAAAGTCATGGCAGGGAGGTGAAGTCCCTGGTGACTGGAAAAAGAGAAACATTGCACCCATTTTTAAAAAGGGTAAAAAGGAGGACCCTGAGAACTACCAACCTGTCAGCCTCACCTCTGGTCCTGGGAAGATCATGAAACAGATCATCCTAGAAGCTGTGCTGAGGCACATGGAGGACAGGGAGGTGATCTGAGACAGCCAACATGGCTTCACCAAGGGAAAGTCCTGCCTGACCAACCTAGTGGCCTTCTATGATGGAGTGACTACATCAGTGGGCAAGGGAAGAGCTACGGATGTCATCTATCTAGACTCCTTGTAAGGTCTTTGACATGGTCCCCCGCAACATCCTTCTCTCTAAATTGGAAAGATATGGATTTGATGGATGGACTGTTTAGTGGATGAAGAATTGACTGAATGGTCACATCCAGAGGGTAATGGTCAACACCTCAACATCCAGATGGAGATTGATGACAAGTGGTGTCCCTCAGGGGTCCATACTGGGACCAGTACTGTTTAGGATCTTCATCAATGACATAGACAGTGAGATTGAGTGCACCCTCAGCAAGTTTGCAGGCAACTCCAAATTGAGTGGTGTGGTTGACATGCCTGAGGGACAGGATGCCATCCAGAGGGACCTGGGCAGCCTCAAGAAATGAGTCCATATGAACCTCATGAGAATCAACAAGGCCAAGTGCCAGTCCTGTGCCTGGGTCAGGGCAGCCCCCAGTATCAATACAGGCTGGGGGATGAAGGGATTGAGAGCAGCCCTGCAGAGAAGGACTTGAGGGTACTGGTGGATGAAAAGCTGGACATGAGCCAACAATGTGTGCTCACAGCCCAGAAGGCCAGCCATATCCTGGCTGTATCAAAAGACGTGTGGTCAGCAGGTTGAGGGAGGCGATTCTGCCCCTCCACTCCACTCTTGTGAGAACCCCCTGCAGTGCTGCATCCAGCTCTGGCCCCCTCACCACAGGAAAGACATGGACCTGTTGGAGTGGATCCAGAGGAGGGCCGTAAAAATGATTAGAGGGCTGGAACACCTCTCCTATGAAGACAGGCTGAGAGAGTTGGGGTTGTTCAGCCTGGAGAAGAGAAGACTCCAGGGAGACCTCATTGTGGCCTTCCAGTACTTAAAGTGAGCTTATAAGAAAGATGGAGACAAACCTTTTAGCAGGGCCTGAGGCAACAGGACAAGGACTAAAGGTCTTAAACTGAAACAGGGTATATGTAGACCAGGTATAAGGAATGAATTTTTTATGACGAGGGTGGTGAAACACTGGAACAGGTTTCCCAGAGAGGTGGTAGATGCCCCGTCCCTGAAAATGTTCAAGGTTGGACGGGGCTCTGAATAACCTAGTCTAGTTGAAGATGTCCCTGTCATTGCAGGGGGATTGGACTAGATGACCTTTAAAGGTCTTTTCCCACACAAAATATTCTTTGATTCTATGTATGTGTAATGTGTCTACATCCTTTTACTGAACAAAGGTCAGGTGTTATTCTGATACCAGTGACTCTGTTGGAGTGAATTTAGTCCTTAATGAGAAAAACCATTAAAAATAGCTTTCTGAATCAGATACCCATTCTAATTGATATCGCTGTGTATCTTCATAGGCATAATTTCCCCCGGTAAGTTAAACCAGCTTGAGGGATCTTTCCTCTTTCTAGAAATTACTTCTTCAAATAAGGAAACTCAAAAGTAGGAGAAGAATTACATAAGTAATTGTGCACCACCAAGCTGTATAGTGAAGTTCACCATGAAAGTAAATACTTCTGATCATCTCTTCTCTTACTAAGCCACCTACAGGGCATAGACATCACAAAGGGGGGAAAAAAAATAAAATAGCGTTAGTCATTTATGTGCAGAAACTACCCGTTAGATGTAAGATGATGACAGCAAAACTCATAGACTTCAAACTGAGCAGCCTTTCTACTTTTGCTATGGAAGAGAGAAGATGTTTCTAATTTTCCACCTGTGTAGGCTTATAACAGATTTACCAACTGACTTCAAGAGGCTGTTTGAAAGGCATAGCCAAGACCGGGAAATCATGTACCCCAGTCTGCCTTTTCATTGTGTTACTCTTTTAATCAGCACATTTAATCTTGAAGACAGTCCTACAGACGATTGCTAGAATGACAATACAAATGGCTTTGTTTTTCTCCTCTGCACTGGAGTAGGGACACCAGTGGCAATTAGTTTTGTCACTAAGGCAACTACTGGCAGGGAGGCAGAAAGGAAGGGTTTTACGGAGCAATTCTCCTATGGCAGCTATGCAGCAGCTTCTCTAACACAGAAATCCTTCCTTTTCTTGGAGCCCACAAATGCCTGATTTACTGCATCAGAAATTATTTACCCCTGCAATATTAAGAGAGAAGACAAGGGCTGCAGGATGTCAAAGAGGTGAAGCAGCTCCCTGCAACATGGTCTGCCCTGTTTCTCAGTCTAGGCATGTGTTTCATGACTAGATGAACATGAATCAGATTAGAGCAAGGCAAGATGCCTCCCTCCTCCCTCCCCCTCCCACTTCCCCAACATAACACAAACCAGAAGCTGTACAATCATGCCAGAATGAGAGAATCAATTACATCTCTGTCTCTTAGGAAGAAGCAGAGCCTATAATGCAGATGTTTTTACAGCTGTGAGTACTGCTGATGATTTAATGGTTTACGATAATTGATCCCTAGCATAGTTGTTTTTAGAGATGGGGCAGGAGGAAGGGTTTGGGGGAGGGAAAAGGAAAGAGAATGATAAATGTAAGTAAAAAAGGATGTGAGCTGCCATTAAATGCATTTCTATTTGATAAGACATAGCACTTAAAAATAATGTTTAACAGAGACAGTTTGGAGAGAGACCTAGCACAAAGAGCAACAACATTCCTAGCTCTTGCTGAGTCCTCACTGGCTCTGGAGCTGCTGCTACACTCCATATTCACAGTGCTGGCCTTTCTGCAGTAAGTCTTTGCTCAGAGCAAGTGCCCAAAAGAGAATCAGGAATAGACTGAAGCACAGTTCACAGCTTTGTTTTCTGCACTGGTAAATACTTCTCCCCTCTAACTGCATTACCCATGCTGTCAGAGTATCAGGTTTGCTCCTGATGTCTTTGTTGCAGTAGCAAGTCATGACCCTTCTTGCCCCCATTATCTAATAATGAGACAGCAAGTGGCTAACCTTGGTATTTGGGAGTTCAGTGTATATTATTTGTCTAGCAAGATCATATTAGAGTCCAGTTTAAACAAGAAAATCCCAGTCCCAAGACACTGACACATGAATTTTCCTTCTCCCTTCTCTGCTACATACATAATACTTAAGACTGACCTTAGTCATAGTTGATCATTTATTATTATTCTTCTCAACCTTACAGAAAAAATATTTTTAAGGGCTAAATAACCAGAGGAGGCGATTACACTGAGATAGTGAAATTCTCCACCTCCAGGATTACTTAAAACACAACCAGGAGTGGTAACCCCATCATCTAAACAGACATGCCAGTGCCATAAGAAGTGCCCCAGGTGATCTCACCTGGACTTGCAGTTGTCTCACCAGCAAGGAGCAGGTCTGCTGTAGGTCCTGTGTCACACCTACAGGCTCAACTGTGTGGGCTACGGCACTAGGAATATTATTTGGCAACTGAACCTTACTCTGGATGTCTGAAAGACGAATTACAAATCGGTCATAAATACAAGAATCAGTATTCCTGTACCAATCAGTTAGTCAGAGTGGTTCTGTGTAACCTCAAATATTAAGATCAGGTAGCTGGTGGATTTAATAGACTATACATAAAAATAGTATTTGTTACTACCACTACTGGTGCATGATTAGTAATAAAAATAGATTTAGTCTTTCCTCTTGTCCCTGCACAGTTATGCCTAGAAATATTTATCTGGTACAATCACTTTTTATTTTTAAATCTGTCTTGCCACATATACTTACTCATATCCTCAGAATTGCTTGGCATGGATGCTTCTTTGCTAATAATGTTGAACCCAGAGCAATCTCTACGAAAATATATGATCTAATTTTTTGTACAGTTCAGAAAAGTGGAATTTATTTTAAATCTAAAGAGACTAACATTTGCTGGTAGAGTCTGGGTGAGATTCACAGGTGGTGTAAAGAGCCCCAAGGGTTTCACCTGCATTCAATGGCATTTGCCAGATTTACTCCTGCTGAGGTGAGGGATCAGTAAATCCAGTATTTTCTGATATTACTACAGTGGGGGTCTTTTGTTTGGTTGGTTTGTTTTTCCATTTTCATTTATTAGATTTTCCTATCCCTGCACTTGTAAATTGTTTAGAAAATGTCTAATTTTGAAATCTAAGATTCAGAACCAAACACTGGGAAATGCTACTGCGTATAAAGTGTCCCCTTGAGCCAGAAAATAAACAAGCAAGAAACAAACAAATAAAAATTCAGAACAACTATAGTGATTTAGACTACTACTAAAAACACCTCCAGGGCAGAAATCCAGGCCACAGTGATGCTGATATAGTTTCTGGATGTGTGTAGATGTGTGTGTGGGGAGATGATTCATATAGCTCCTTCCAAGCATGTTACCTCCATGTACAAACATGGTTGCCCAGTTGCCATTCTCTTCTGCATCTCCTCCTCATTTGACTGAAAGAGAAGGAAAGAAACTCACGATGGTTCAAATGGAATCACAGATCCTCTCTGGCATCCCTAAGTCACAGAAAAACAATGCGGTGTGGACCAAAGCGGTCACATCCTCCACAGGCTACTAAAATGAAGGCAAACATTGTAAGATTAAATGTTTCAAAGTGCTCCTCTCTGAGGTGTGATAGACACTCCAAGACTACATCACTCTGAACTCCCGTCCAGTGCTTTAACTGTAAACTAGCAATTAACTACTTAATTTGGCTTTATCATCTGAAGCAGGTGAGAATAATTTTCTATGATTTATAGTTGAGGAAAAGCCACCTTCTCATAGATTCTGAATGTTCACACCTCCAAAAAGTTTCAGGAGAAATCAAGATACACATTTAATTCTGAAAGCATATCTGTTTCTTATATCAGTTGGTATCGCAAAACCCCCCAAAACTTTTCCCTACAAGCTTCACCACCCTTTTATACTTATAAACAGAAAATGGACAAGTAAAGGATAAAAGTTGCGAGAGCTCATGGGTCAGGTTGGCTGCCAAGTCAGCTGCTGGTTTCAGGCCACTGACCTCCAGCTGAAGTTTGTTAGAAGGATATTGGGTCTCAGTCCATATTTTGATCTTGGAGAAATATACTCAGGGGGTTTTTTTATGATAAATTTAAACCAGATGATCAATGGCACATACTTAAATGATTGTATTGTAAATACATTCTCAGCAGAGAAGAATACTAATTCTTGCAGATGTTTTTTGTCTGTGGTTAAGTTTTTTAGACTTTTTTTTTTTTTTGAGTAAGCCAACAACAGACTTCCACAGACTCTTCTTTGTTCTTCAAGTAAGAAAAAGAAAATTGTCATCAGATTACCTCAAGTATAGAGAGAGTCTGTGTAGAAGTCAGAGTTAGAGTTCAAAAGTTTCTGTTCTTAGGTTGTTTTCTGTGTGAAACAGAGTAATATAAAGCAGTGATTAGAAAGATTGCAGCTGGACCTGTTTGAACCAGGACATTTAGCACATCAATATGTTGCATCTGATTTCTTTCCAGCAAGCTGATGAAATAACAACAACCTACAAACACATCTTGGCAGATATCAGCCTACCAGCAGGTTAAAATTCCCTGAAAATGTAAAGCGGCTGTTGCATAAGGGAAATGTTTTACATCTGCCCTAACCTGCTCTCAACCAGTGAAGGAAATACTATGACAGAGAATAATTAACTAGGGAAAAACAATGGGTTTCTTGGAAAGGTCTGCACTTTAAATGCTTGTGTTCCTCTTACTTACGTTAAGTAAACCATAATGCTTGCAACTTGAAGAGTGTGCACCAACCATGCTGTTGTATTAGAGGTAAGGTCCCTTTGCAGCCATAGGTCACTGCTGTGTTTCCAAGTACCTGCTCAGCTTTTCAGTTAAGCACATTATTTTGTTCTGGCATGTAGCTATTACAACTGGTTTACTTTAGAAGAAAAGGAATCATGCCCTGAATATTGACTTTGTGGACTTGATGTACATCGACTATAAGTAGAGTGTAGGGTGACTGGGTAACGTAAATGTCTATGTTTAGTCAGTACTGCTTTTGGTCAGATGACATTAACTGCTTGGCTGTACCCTGAGTTGCCAAACTATGACAGCAACATAAGACTACAGAAGGCTGAAGAGTAGGTTGAAGAATTTGATGTCAAGGCTGCTGAGAAATATTTGCTTCCAGTGTGTCCCATTGCTGTTATTTTACGTGATCATCTTGAGAGAAAGGGAGAGCGCTTTACAGATGGAAAGGAGGTGGATGCTGGAGGTGGATGTGGGCAGACTTGTCAAATATTTTGAGAAGTTATAAAAATGGCCTCTGTAAAAAACCTGCATCTACCCAGGAATGCACTATACTCCTGTAATGGAGTAGGCACTGTTTGTGAATAGGGTCACTGAACACGTGCGAAGCCTGGATTGTGATTACGGAACTTAACAAAAAATATATGTAATAGCAAGTCAATAATTTCCTTGTGTTTCATGCAGAGTTTTTAGCATTCTTTGCAAGAATTGCTGTGTGCAGTTTCAGCAAGGGTTTATAAATAACTCATGTTTAGTTTTGGATTTTACAACAGGGTAGGAATACACTACAATGGTTTAAGTTAAAAAATCATGAACCCAAAATCATTTCAATGAACTTAATAATGGGTTAAGTTTAAGAAAATTGAGAGCACCCACCCACCCACCTCATCTCCAAGTCAACATTGAAAAGCAAGGGCATGGAAAAGAATTCCATGTTTTGTTGAGAGGAAATTTGCAATGGAGCTGTTTTGGTGAAGGCTGTATTCCAAAATGTCAGGCAAGCACTGATTTTAACCAAATAATCCTTTCATCTGGATTGCTTCTATTTCCCCAAAATAGACCATAGTCTATTTTGACCACTGTCTAAAACAGCCCAAGAAGGAATCTGGCTAGCAGGGCTAGAAAATGGACAGCAGGAATACAAGTGTTTTTGAAAAGAAAGTGGATATATTTACTCGCAGGAACTTTTCAGTGCTCAGGTAGTGCAGCAGCCTCTTGACACTGTCTGTGCCCAAACATTTCCCTCCTTCCTGTCTGTCACCCCCAGGAGCTTTGTCTCCAAGGCCCCAGCCATTTCTCTTGTCCTCTTCTCCTTTTTTTCTCATGCTTCAAAGGCCTTGTTTCTTTTCTTAAATCATTGTTTCCCTTTTCAGGGACACGGAATAGTTTGGCTTTAAAAGTGTTACTGTTTCATCTCTTTTCCTGTAATAAGGCTTGGCTAACTGGTCAATATAAGCACTCCAGTCTGTGGTGGTTGTAATCTTTCTCTGCTGTTTTGTGGGAAAAAAACAACAACAAACAGGAAAAAAACAAAGGGTAAACTGTCATGTCTGTGCAAATAGGGATAGCATGTTACTTTTCCCTCAGTGCATGAGCATAAATTGCTCCCAGATTTTGGTGAACTTGCAAACAAGATGCCTTCTCTTTTTTTGGGTTTGTTTTTTTTTTTTTTTTTTGAAGGGAAGATTTAATAACTGTGAGCAGGACTGTCGGTAGCAGCAGCAAAGACTCACTAGTAAGCATATAGTGAACACAGGCTTGTAAATGCAGTGCTACCCTCTGGCATGGCTGAAAAATTATCTCTTCAGAAAGGCAGTGGACGAACTGGAAAGATACGCTGCAGTTCTGCCTGCAGGCAAGGGTGCCTTGAGCAGGAAGGCAAACGAACTGCAAGTGAGGACAGTAGGGCTGAGAGCGCTGTCAAGTTCAACACTGCATTTGGCTTAAAATGGGGAGGTTTGGGGGATCTGTTACATTTATGAATCAACAGAAATTGATAATGCTGCGGTAGATACTGTAGAACCGCATTTACTTGGCTGGCTTGTCTGGGATATAATTCCTACTGATATTTTAAAATCTTCCTTTAAAAAAATTATTTATGACACTTCTCCTCAGTGGCTAGTTCAGTAATGCCATATAAGACACCACTGAAGTACAACATTTTACTGCTGAGCTATGGTGTGACAGAAGTATGACGTGACCATGAACATCACATTGTGAAACAGAAGTGTAAAGAACAGCTCCTACTGAGCGTCGGAACTAAACTGGGCAGGGGATATATCAGGATGTGAGGCCATGGGCACAAACTGAATTACAGAAAATTCAACATAAAGAAACCCTTCTTTACTGTGAGGATTATCAAATGCTGGAACAGATTGCCCAGGGAGGTGGTGGAGTTTCCATCCTGAGAGATATGCAAAACCATGGTAGAAACTACCCTGGGCAACCTGACCTAATAGATTCTGCTTTGATTGGCATGGTTGGATTAGAGATCTCAAGCTCAACTTGCCAACCTCAACTATCTTGTGATTCCGTTATGTTTAATAAAGATAAATCTGGAGACACAGAAGCCCAACAGGTACATTCATAGAATTTAAAAGGTATCAAAATTATGTGGTTTAGGAGTGAGAAGAACAGAAGGATGCTCAACTCATTTTTAACTATAAGGTTGTCCTCACAGCTGCTGTGTTTCATTCTGACACATTCCATGTCTTGATAAAGCTGTCTGAAAATTGGTTCCAACAATGTACAGGAAAACCTGCGGTTGGTAGCAATGTTGTTTATGGACAGAAGCCACTCTATTCCACAACAATTTTGGTTAACTTGCAACAGATTTACAAGGATAGACAGGATTTTTGCTGCACAGTGATTGCTTCCAGAAATGAACTTTCAGCTTCATCTTTTTTGAGCATTACCCTATAGCCCTTCTGAACCAAAAGAGCTAGTAATCCATTTCTCTTATTTGGAGTGAAAAAGGTTCTCTCTATTAACCATCACTATCTAACAGTATGGAAATTTCCTAACAAATGAAAATGCATTGAAATGTCAGAAACCATATTAGTTCAACTACAACAACAAATACAATTGCTGTTGATTTCCTGAATTTGTAGCTGTCTTTTTTGTTTTCTTTAAAAGCTTACTTGCCTGAAGGAACTCCTGAATTTTTTTTTCCTTTAAAAAAAAAAAAAAAGACCCAAATTGAAAAGCTGCTAAATATAAATGATATTTCACAATGCACTGCATTAAAAAAAGTGTGATATTGTACAGTACCAAAGTGTTTTAAGTGTCAGACATGGATGATTTGGGAAATTATGTGCTGCAAAATTACTGCAAGGTTTTATAGAATTACTGTAGTGACATGTTAAACTTGCCAAGAAAATCCTACTCACAAACACTTGCACATTGTCGTGTTTGAACAATGATCTATTAATAATATTTCCATATAATATTTTCATGTGATTAGGCTTAAACACATGAGAGGGAGAAATGAGAGATTATATGCAGTTGTACCTTGAGGTGCTTTCTTGACTCACATCATCTTCTATTTGGACAGGGTTTTAAAAAAACGACACTGATTTTGAAAACCCACCTTGTACTATACACATATTAAAATTCTTTTAAGTGTTTCAAAGCACTCACCTTTCAAAATCAGGTCTTTATGAGCAAGTTCAAATTCTACAGGCAAAAACTGCAATGCCTACAGTGTCTTTTGGAGGTATTGATCAGGATTCTTATGCAATTTTCCTGTATTTCTGATGGAAAGGAATAAGTAGCAGGTCTATAGGATGAATAACAATGTTTTATGTATCTATACTGTAACATCTTCCCTCTTGGTTTAATTTCCAAATAAATTTTCAAATACAGATCCCTCTATCTACCTCAAATGAAAAGTTGCTACCTTTAGAGTGAATCATTGACAGTTTACCAGAGCAGAGTTGTCCTGAGAAGTAAGCATTTGAGTGGTTTCCATCCTTCCCAGATGTGCACCCGTTTGTCATTCTAATCCTCTATTTCTCTTGAGCTGGCAGCTCAAAATGTCAGCCCGATGATTTGAAGTAAATATAACTGACTGACAAGATTTTCACTGTATTTCCAAGTATTGCAATCCCTTTTGGATGAATAATCCTTAATTTGGTGGGCAACTAGTCTAAGAATGACATAGTTATGGTGAACTATTTACCAACTAAATAAAATGTTTTTGAAGGAAAAAATAAATAGCTTGGAAATTTACAGGCAACAAATCTAATTTACAATCACTCTCACATAAAAGTAGTGCAATTCATTCAGAATCAGTTTTGTTTATCCAGCTGGTCACCTTCTCATTTATAATTGCATAGATCACCAAGAAGCCTTGACTATAGGATGGAAAATAATGGCAGCCAACATCCCAGGAAATGTTTCAGGATTAGGAAAAAATGTCCATGCTGCATCTGGGCAAAACCAAGACTTTTTGCAAGTTTTTCATTGAAAGCCAAAAGGAAAAGATCTGCCTGAGAAAAGCCAGTAGTATGGTGGTTGTGACCCTTACCCAGAAGCATCAAAGGGACTTTAGGAACTAAGACAAGGGTCTTCCAAAAGTCACTCATTCCTCCTATGTCAGTTCCTATTCTCAAGGTTATAGAGAAAGTCCATGGAATAAATTGGAATGGGTCCCCACATCATTTTGTTGTTATCAGCCACCCTACCAAGGACCATCCGTTCTGTCATATGAGCTAGCCAGCATTTCGCTTCAATACGCTGAATTATGCGTCTGTGTTTAAGGTATTCATTAAGAATTTGTCTGGACTCGACTCCCTGAGCTTTCATTTCTTTGAGTTTCCCTGAACAGACTAAGACTCAGTGTTAATCTTCTACTCAGACTACTTCTTCTTCTAAGACTTCTACTCTGTGAAGAAAATAGATGCAGAGTCCTGCCCAACTGGTCAAAGAACTCATCCACTGGACTCTAACTCCCACGAAATATGCACTGACGTCTTTTTTGAGACTATGTGATTTAAAGAACAGAGGAGTTGTTAATGAACCTGGAACTTATAGAATCATCAATCTTCTTTGGCCAAAATTTGCTTTCTGAGTCATGATAAGGGGCAATATGATTCATAGGAGTCTCTTCTTATGATTTATACCTCATTGTAGGCAGTTTGTCATACAAGAACTCTCTATAGAGAAAATGGAGATGTGAGTAAAGTTGAAATATAACATCCGGAACCAATCAAGAACGTTTGGATAAATTACTTTGATTGACAGCCACCTGGTTAGTTGATAAAAAAAATCACCATTTTCCACAGAAAGCAGTCCTTATCAAGAGTGCTTCCAGCTGAAAATGTCTGGCAAGCCCCATTCACCACCACAGTGTTGTTAACACATGACAGAGTAATCCATCTTACAAATGAGCACCATTTCATCCTGTGATGCGAAAGCAAGTGCATGTGTTTAAGTTTTCAGTCTTATAAACCAGAATCCTCCTTTCCTTCCACGCAGAGTACTAATGGTTCACCTATCAAATCTAGTATTTCAAAATCTGCACAAACCTTTTACTTAGAGTATGTATATATTTCCCTTCTGTTCTATCTACTAAACTTTGATTCATCTGCTCAACTTTCTAATATTTTATTCCCACACTATTATAGACCTTTGAATGTTAGTTACGCCATGAGATGAATGGTGAGCCCAATTAAGAAAATTCACATTCCAGTCAGCTGTTTTCCTCTCTTTTTTTGGTAGCTTGTTTGTCTAGTGGTGATTAAGGTTGCAGTTCCACTCATTAGTGAAGTGTATTAAATGGTAATATCAATAACTGACAACAGCACTGCAGTAGGACTGACTGTTCCACAAATCTATAAAAACATGCCAAACAAAGCTTTCTGAACATCGTGCCTCCAGGCATGGTGGAAATTTTTCCTCCCTGCTTCCTAGCCTGGCTCATGATCAATGTAAGGGATATAACAAGAGAGTGCCTGTTAAACACAGTAGCACTATGCTCTGTGCTTTCAAGTAAAACTGCCTTACACTCAGAGGTGCCAGGATAAGTTTACTTGTTTTTTGGGTTTTTTTTTTGCGGGGGGGGAATTAAAAAGAAAACAACTCTCACACCTGCTCTACATGAATTGCCTCATGAACCATCTCTGACAAATTCTCAGAGGTCAGGGTTCTGATATATACATAAAGAAGTCTTGTACTCTTAGAAATTATACTCAGAATTTTGTTGTAATACTGAGGTATCAGCCTGAGGCATTTTTCACTTTGGGGACCTGCTGTGACAGATGAGTAACTGCCCTTACCATAAAGACCTTTTAAGACATAACAGATGGATGAAATAAAAGGGAGTTGGAGATGGCACTGGGAGAAACAAGTGCAGAGGGTAAGATTACAAAATTAATGGGATATTTTAGCCCAGAAGAGGAACATTTTCAAAACCTGCTTGAAAAAGTAATCACAACTTACCATTAACCTACTTATTACTAGGCAGCTGTGTAATGGGAAAATCTTACTGAAAAAGAAATTTGTGTGTGCCTATACGTGTGTGGGCAGGGGATAGCTTAGTTCTTTGAAGAAATATGGGACATGCAATCATGTTGTTTGCCTGCGTGTAGTTTAATCCATTTTCATGCAATAGTGGCCAATTTCAGACAAGTTCAATGAAGTATCAGAATCTCAAAGACATTACATTCCAACACAAAAAAGATCAGCATGACATGCAATGTGGGAATTGCAGATAGCCCCAGTGTCATTTCTTTCGTGTCAGTGGTGAAGAGTTGAGACAATCCCTATGGGTGCCTAGCCAGCTGGCTAACCAGCGCCATCACCTCTTGATCTTCTGCTCAAAAAGGTCAGTAGGAGATGCTTGAGAGTCAATGAAGGTAGTGAGGGAGTTTGAAAAGACAGAAGACAAGGAAGGGTATTGATCTAGAGATGAGAGACATGAGAGATAGGGTATTATAATAGACGTGAAAAGGTAGACAGGACTCTGAAGAGGAATTTAGTAGTGTCATCGTGATCAATTTGGAGTGAATTGTAGGGAATCTGAGGGTGTTACATTTCAACATCCACTGCCATGGGAGACCAAACCTCACGCTTTGCTTCTCAGTTTCGATGACAACTTCAAATGTTGTACCGTTTTAAAAGTCCTAAGAGACAATGGATCACTCTGTGCTTGTGCTGCAAGTCTGGGTTGCCTTGAAAACATTACTCTTTTTCCCGAAGAGAAGGAGTAATCAAACACACTGTTCCTGTCCTAAGTCCACTTTGTTCCAAAGTCCTCTCGTATCCTCGTCACTGAGCGGCACTATACATGAGCATCCCGTGTTCAGAAAAAGCATTCTTATTAGTCTGCCACAGCATAAAGTACATATCTCTACAGAAAATATTACCAGGCCATTGTGTCAACACCACAAGTTCTAAGAGCAATTTTCCAAGGTTAGTAGGCTTCAGTTTCTCAAATCCGTGAGACTCATAAATTTCCTGTTAATGACTGTTCAGTAGTGTAACAGCTCTTGGTTTCAGGAAGCATTTCTCGACCTTATATTACATTATTCTATTCATTCTAACAGCTTGTCCTTTTACATGACTGAATTGTCCTAACAGTCAGGAGAGAAGGCAGGTGTAAAATATTTGGTTGTCATTACTGTGCTGAGTTCCCTTTAAGAAATTCTCTACTTAAGAAAATTAGGAAACTTAAGAGATCAGCTGATCACCACCCCCCTCACAAATCAAGACCATTAAACCAAAACCCTTTGTAAGAAGAAAAGAAAAAAACCTGCAGATAACTCTACAGAGGTGTGCAAGACGAGCTGTAATGTCTCTTCAGTAAATGATGAGTTGGATATCTCTGGGCTGAGGATAGCAAAACTGGAGAACATTTATCACATGATTATTTTCAGCTAACTTGCTTGCATTCAAAAGCTGGTCCCTTTGAGCTATGATTTTCTTCCCCAGAGCGTACCCATCCTCTTTCCCCTTCCAAAGCCACTGCAGGATCCATCAGCCTTGAGCAACGCAAGACTCTACTGGATTCTGTTTCAGGAGCTCCTTCCTGAAAATCTCAAAACTGTGACACTTATTTCCACAACAATTCCATTCATCTCTGGCCTTTGGAGATGTAAAAAATTAGAATAAAGGAATAGTTTAGGTTGAAAGGTCCCTCTGGAGGTCACCTGGTCCAACCTCCCTGCTCCAAAAGGGTTAAAGCTTTGAAGTGAAAGCAAAACTGAAAGTACAATGATCTTCTCCCAGTGCCCTGTTGTAGGACTGCATCTCAACTCCAAAATATATATGCTGAAGAAAGAACAATGTAGCTAATAATTGGAATGGTTAATGTTGACCAAAAATCCCTGAGCTGAGATCCTAGAACTAATACTTGCATGGACTATGCTTCTCTCTGTTTCCGACCCACAGGTCTTCTAGTCCTCTGTGTCTTTTGTAAAACAGTTACAAATTTTAATCCCATTAGTCTGGTCCATGCTACCTTCCACTGCAAACAACTGGACTGTTATTTGCATGCATTTCATGCCCTCCCTCTTCCCACTCCATTTGGTTTTGAGTGTGGAGGCCTATTACTGACTTCAATAAGAAGAGCATTCATCTTTTAATTTAGATGAATTCTTTTTTAATTACTTACACGTTTTCCCATGTTACTAGAGAGGGGATATTTTGCCAGAATTAAAAGATTCTTGACACTGCTCAAGTACAGTTTTGTCAGTGAAACTATCTAGGGAGTTACTTAAATATCTTCAGAATTGATGACAACATTTCCAAAGTTTAGCTCTTATAACAGAAGTGACTACATTGTTTGTCACAAAAGGAGAATTACATGTGTTAAGCAACTAAAAGACTTCCTTATTTTTAGAAATGAATAATATTTTAGGTGTTGCTATGGAAGCAGCTTTGAATGTGATCAGAATGGGATAATACAAGACTTAAAATATACTTGCAGAAAATTGCCTACTCACTCTTTGAGCACCCTAAAGACCTCAGGGTATTTATAAGACGACATAAACTATAAACATAACTGGAGTCATTACATAACTCAAATCAGTTGAAATAATTTCGGAAATGGATCCTGAGATTTGTAGTGATGAGGTATATTCTTGAAACTGTAACATGCACTGTAAGCAGTAAGACATTGTTTCTGGAGGGAACGTAACCTTATTGAGTAGAAATCCTCCTGTGGAGCAAGACATGTCCTGCAGAACAGAAAACACAATGGTACTCACTTTTTTACAGTTGTGGGTAAAAAATAAACAGCGACATAAGATTATGGGTCCAGTTATACTTTCAGCAAACTCCTCCTAGTTGAATGTATAAAGAGCGAGATATCCGCCAAAAGCTTAAGACCTTCAGGCAATACGTGTAGGGTCAAAAAGTCCCCCACATGCTACCAGTGTGGTGTGTCTCACAGCATTAGGCACTTTATCTTTCTACTAAATGACAAATTATTGCTAGGTAATTCACTAAAAGTACCAGCCTGAATCTATTCAACTAGTAAAGATGTAAGTATCACCAACATATATAAAGAAATGCTCCAAGGTGAATGCTTGGAGCTTCCACTGAAAATGAGGTGAGGTCCATAGGAAACAAACTGGTCCATCTTTTGTCTGGGTAAAACCTACCGCAAGGCCACCTATCCGGCCAAACACTAAGAAGAGCTAGTTATGTTGTTTCTCATTTTCCCACTAACCCTTAGCCCTGGGGATGGAAGTCCACAGGCAGAAAGGTGAAAATGGAGACATCAAATGTATTGTTTCTTCCTGTCACGATGTGGAATTTCCTCTTGAGTAAAAGGTACACAAGTTACTGAGACCTTTATACTTCTGCAAATCCTTTCCCCTTTGCTCCTGTAAGGGAATTTGGAAGGCTGAATACGGAGAAAAGTTTTGAACTCTTAGGTAGACGTTTTCAAAACTGATTTCACAGGGGCATAATTCGGCCCACAATTGGGGGTGGAGGGGGGGTGGGGGGAAGAGATAATTCTCCTGTGTATTTAACCTTTTTGTGCTTATGAAAATCTGTGATAGTTGAATAAAAAGTGGGAGCAAAATACCCTGGTACTGATTGGCATAGGTATAAATGATTCCTGAAGGTAGAAAGTAGTGCTGAACTAATGGATTGGAGTCCACTAAGAACACACATTAATGTGAGTTTCTTGATTGCACTTGATGCACTACAATCACCTTTACAGTTGACAGCAGCAACACTTGAGAGTTGTCAGACAGCCCAGATCCCATCTAGAAAAGAGAAGGGCAAGAGAATTTGTCAGTCTATTCAGGCTCAGATGAACTTCCAGTAAGCAGCTGCACTCTATAACTTCCAAGAAACCTTTATAATTGGAGTATTTCTAGTAAATATTTCTAGTTCCTCAAGATTGGTTGCAAATTATGAACATTTTCTTAGAAGAACAGTGCACCTCTTCTGTTCATGCCTGGGAACTTAAAAGCAGTGTGCAAAAAAAACCCCAAAACAAAACAAATAACCAAACAAATAAAACTACCACAAAAACCTCAAAAAAATAAACCAAACCAAAAAAAAAAAAAA